>JAVTVY010042034.1:0-176192 GCA_036873755.1 Hanleya hanleyi | reverse complement strand
GCGCTTCATGTTTTGATTTCGCATCCTGACTTCGAGCTTCGCATCCTGCCTTCGTTCTTCGCATCCTGCCTTCGTGTGATTCATAACACAATACAGTGATGTCCCTTCTCGGCCATCATACAGCAATGTGTCGTATATTTCATCCCCTTTGAACTCAAGTTGTGAGTAGCCGTCATTGTTTTGACTGGAGAGACGCCTACTTGTCCTTTCAGCGAGCACATCAAGGAGCTCGTTCTACAGCGTATTCCCACTATAGAGTCGACTTGTCTGTGAAACCGGCGAAGCACGCTATAACGTCGTCCATGTAGTAGTTCAATAATTTGACATTGCAACAATATCTGGTATTTCAAAACTTTTCTGCGAATTACGAACTTTTTAATGTACTTCAAAGTTCCACAACACTTGTGTGCCAACGATCACATATGTAAGCTCGACATTCCTATACCGGTCGTGCAGCATCCGTCAAGTGGTAGTTTGAAATACTTCCTGAGGGAGCGAGTACATAAATAGAAAATCAGATTAAACACGCTGAAACATGCGTGAACCGATCATGCTTGGGACCAGATTATAGTGTCGGTTTTGAGAGTGTCCTGGTGTTTATCAAGGTTAAAAAATACTTTAAATTTAAGTATTGGGACCATGGCTAATGCCGGTGTGATGGATAAGAATGTCCTGGTGATAAGTGTCCCTTTTCATATATATTTCTATTGCAGCCAAAGACGGACACTTGTCCCCAATGTGGAGGAAAGTGTCCTAGCTGAGTTAGAATATGGGGGCCAGACGCTCTTAGCCACCGGACATTCTTAGCCTCCACACCGGTATTTAGAGAGTGGTCGATTTACTCAGTTGTCAGTATTCACCGGTTTCATTGTAGCTGAGGATTGCAGAATAATTGAACAGCCAAACAACAGCTGAACCTAAACCCCAAATTATGTGAGCTGCAGTCAGCAAGGCGAATGACGGGCATAAAATTGCCATCAGCACAGAAATACAATTAACAACACCACAGAACTACATAAACTGTCCGCTTTATTCAATGCCGGATATTGCACATACACGCCCATAGAAGGACAGTTCAAAATTTGACTCGCCTGCAGAAAATGTTATTAGAGACGTTGAATACATCAAAATATACATTTATTCACTGTCTTTCTTCGTTTGTCCTGTCCGTTCGTCCGCAGTTCTGGTAGAGCCGTCATGGAATTTTGTCAGCTCCGGGGTCACCGTGAGGTCATTCGTACGTGTCCGTTTACATACAGTTATAAATGTACTCGGACCGCATCCATTGAGTACTGAGCTTCACCCAATCAAAAGCACCTGCCAGGAACTTGACAGTGGAAGTTTCTTAAGCTCGTTCTACATGGGCAAGACTTTCTTGACAATTTTTCAATAGCAAGGAAAATCTTTTCTTCGTCAATTCCCACTTGTTCAAATACTGCCGTGTAGATAGCGAACGAGTAAAATTGCCACTGTTTTATGCGTGCGCATCTTTCATGCCGCTCACCAGTTACACTTCCTTGTAGTTTCTCAATTTACTCGTCAGGTGAACTTTCGTCGTTCATGGCAACTCTGGCCCCATGACGAAGAAAACCTGTTGCTTATCTACACAGACACATCATTTATCCAGATTTGGCAATGAGAAATTGTCAAGCAAAATTGAGAACGGGCTTTAGGGACGTCCATACAGAAACCGCTAGAGCGCTATTTTATGAGTCTGATCAGTTACAGAAATGGATCGATGATTCAATAAAGTTTGGGCAAAACAATGCAGTCCTCGAATCCATCAATGGGACCCACTCTAGACATGATCAACGCAATCAGCACAGATGGAAAAATGGTCCCAAACCCTGATGATGTATTATATCCCTCTCAGTCACGTGATGAATTGTTCATTCATCTGCATGACACGTAAACACTTATCCAGAAATCTAACATCGCTTATGTAACACGAAACCAATTAAATTGTCATTGTTAACGCAAAGTAGGTGTGTCGCAAGGCATGAATTCGTATATGTAACACGATACACCAAATTAAAGCTTGCTCTTCCGACTGTGCCAGTACAGGGACCTCGCGCTGGAAATTAAGTTGATGTCATGTTACGTGAGGAAGGTGACCGGCTGATTGAATTGTATAAAGATCCCCACCAGGCATTATATTGGCATGGATGTTGGGGGCCTGCATTGCCTCAAGGGATAGAAGTGGGATTTTATTGTCATGGATGTAGGGGGACTACGTCATCAGGTTTCAGGACAATATTACATACAAATATTCATTAGTTTATTGAAACTGGAACACTGGAAACTATGGACGTTGAAGTCTAGTACCAGCTTCACAACATATCGCAGCAGACGACATGTCCCTTTGTATGCTCAACCACCTTACTGGGGCATAACTGACCTCAGTCACAGTCAAATTTTCAGACAGAATTCCCGCCGAGCAGCACACCGCCGGAAGTGACATCATATATAATGAAGTCGATGTTTCAATTCTGCATTATTCCTATGTTGACCTAGCGTTAACAATAATGATCTAAAGATTATTTTCCCCGTGTATATGGCCAGAGCATATAAAACTGAAGGAGTTGTTCGGTCGGATTCAAACTGAACCGCGTGTGCGCGGGTTTTTCCTATACATAATAGCCCTGTAGTGAAGATCATTTCACGCTATCCAGGGCAGGGTTAAGTGGAGCCAGTCTGTGAAACGGAGCATACCTTGTGGGGAGGTTGTTGTATGCTCTTTGAAAAAAATATCGTGAGAGCAGTTGATTCGCGAGGTATCAGTTGATCATGGGCTATCTTCATCATCAATACGGGCAGAAACGGTTGTAATATATTTGCTGTACTGGCTGCCGCACCACGTAAATGGTTTCTAGTTCAAGTTTCTTGTGCTGTTGAACTTCGCTCGACATGGAATCACGTTCCGAGACATTCAAAGCGTATGGTTTCAACAAGTAACAATGGACGTGGACTGTTGCCGATGATCTTGCTGAAAGATGCGAGAAAATGTTCGTGATTTTGAAGGGCTGGTAATCGGTGTATGGGTTTTTCAGGATTAGCAGCAACACTGATACTGGACGCGTGATAGAGGCCAACATCCCTGCGAGTCCTTCCAGCTCCGCGTGAGTAAAGAGTCCCGTCATCAACGTTACAGCAAGCAAATCTACCGAGGTGTTACACTTGAGAATTACTTGAGCCGTTTTAACTGATTTGCAGTGGATGCAGGGCCAAACGTGATTGTCAGACACCTCTGACCAGTTTTCTATTGAAGGGTCTATGACCAATAGCTCTCGACAGTGCGGAAGCTGAACAGCCGTGGTGACATTCAACTGCTTTTCTGTTTGAAAGAAGTGGCAGATGTCTCGGTCACATCTTTCTCCCATCCGCAGTTTCAGTCGACGATCGTGCACCACAACGACTGGTTTCAGGGCCATCTCATTCAGAATAAGACTCCAGCACTGGAATATCTTTCCGGCCCAGTAATTGTAGAACGATCCATAGCAGAAGGCCCTTGACAGGCGATCACTGGCACTGATGCTATCTGCAGCACATTGCAACTCTGATATACCGCCACCCGAATCCACACACAACAGAAGAACCCAACGTACTTGTTCAGCCACGCTCAGAAAGCTATCATAATGCTCTCGTGCTATTCTCCAGCAAAGGTGCTGAAGGACGGCCACAAAATGTGCCTCTTTTCTCCGTAACATGTGGAACAAGAATCGAAACATGTTGATGTTAAATCTGTACTCGAAGAAAAGCGGTCGAAGCTGTTGACGTAACTGAGTGATGTCCAGACTGGCGAGGTGATGGGCACACATGTATTCCTGGAGAGACTTGTGGGGGAAGTAACAACAGCCTTTACAGTGTAGCCGCGATAAAGTAAAATCTCTGTTCAGTAAGCCAGATTTCAACACGTGCGGGCCAAGTCCTGCGAGACAAATTTGACAAATGTCCGTTTCTGGGAAAACCACCTTTAACTCCTTCACCCCTTCGTAGGCAACTTTTCCAGCAGCACGCAGGAGATTCTCGGACGAAATACCTTGCTCCTCTTGGGCGACGATGTTGAACTTGGAGATGTAATTGTTACATGTGGCCAGGAGAACCTGATGGTAAATGTCGATCTCGTTTGAAGGAACGTTTCCATCGTAGTCTTGCACTAGCAGGCATAGTAGCAATGTTGTGAAGGGATTGGTTGCTAGCTGCTGAAGTCGAAAATCATTGCGGAGTTTATCCATTAAGATGTTGCGAGATCTTTCGCCGGTGGATCCAAAGTATTTACACACGTAAGCCTCGACATTGTCAAAGCTGAAGCCCTTCAACGTAAGGTGTACATTGACATACTTGACAAACTCTCGCGTGGCTTCCGGTCTGCCCGTGATTAGAACGTTGGCATGGCGCAGTACTCCACCAGACAAGATTTTCTCCAAGAGTTTTTTGCCATCAGTTGTCAGCTCATCCACCCCATCAATGATCAAAAGGCACCCGTCTTCGCATTTTTTTATATATTTATAAATGGCCTCTTCGTCCAGCTTGAAATCATCCGGGAAAAGTTGTTGGGCGATGCACTCTTTAAGGCTGCCATTCAATGCGTTACCTTCTAACACCAGGGCAAGGTCGAAGTGATGACCATGAATTCGATGGCCGTTCTTCGCCCAGGAGTACACCAATCTACGACAGAGAGTACTTTTACCAATACCAGCGGGCCCCTCAACAAGTGAAATGCACCTTTTTGCGGTAACTGTAGCTATGCTCTCAACATATCGCAAATTCTCCGCCGTGAAGATTAACCCAAGTGCCGATCTGAATGAAAATGACAAAAACAAATCGATAAAATAATGTACAATTTTGGGGCAAATTATTTCAGAAACATCTAATTTCCGTGTTGTTTTTTTTCAAATCATACTGTGAATTAAGAATATCATTCAAATTTGCTAACAAGTGCTTTATTATAGAGTTGTCTCCCCTTTCTTCCCTTGGTAGAGGGCACTGATTGCCCAATAGCCAATGAAGTTAACTCGCGGGCTTGGTAACGAAGCCAGAGAAGAGACAAACCTTGGAGAGACAGGACGTAACAGACTGCTTCTCTCGGGGTTATAACCGGTAGATAAGTCTGCCCACTATACTGGCTAAACCTCTGTAGGTGTAATTACTACAGAACAAGCATGCCAAATTTCAGGTGCTTTGGCATCCTTTGATAAACAAACAATGTTTCGGGTAACTACCAGTATTGCAAGTATTCCGCCCATCTATGAATGATTTTTCGCACTCTTGATTACTAGGTAATTATCCCAAGATCCAATCGTTATACTTTTCAGAACTTTTCTTTGAACCTTTAGGCAACACTTACTCAGAATACAACTTTTTGTCTCGAGATGGTCTCTGTCCTTCTGTCCTGTTTCAAAATAAACGGATGAATTAGATATAGACCTAAACCGAATGACCAAGAAATAGACAAGACAAGATCAGGCGATTCCTCAGATTCTTCGGTTGATATCGGATCTTTTTCTGATCGTTTGTAATGATGTAGTTTGTAATGTGGTATACGCTCATGTAAAATCATATTCAGTTGCACAAGTATTTCATTAGACATTTCCTTGAAAGGAATTCGACTTAGTGCAGAGAAAAAATAACTGTCTAATGCACTGTACACCCATATGCCTTGGAGATAGTCAACTTTCAATGTCTGATGCATGGTGGATTGATCTATATTATTTGATTCGTAGCTCGGTAGTCTGATGTGATTCATATTCAAGAGATATCTCGAGATATGATATTTCGCCACATAGCATGCACAGTTAGTGACTTTAAATAGTCCATATTTTAAGTATTTCTTCATACGCACAAATGATAAGTTAATTTAAACATCAGTATATCATTATTTCTGATTCCATTTGTGAATTGGCCAACCGCATTTCACAACTTCCGTCAGGGTTCAGGGTTTGCATTGTGTCACCCCGACTTGTAGCCTCTATCAGTTACTGCTTCTTTGTGGAACTGATACATAGGTTCTCGTACAATAAACACACGTGGATGTCAGTTTCACAGTATCTCAGTAAACTCGGCAGATGTCTCCCTCAAATCAGATCTGCGCCCCATATCCGCAAAGTTTTTCGGATACATAGTTGCCGCTAAAGTTGGTATCGCTGTAATTGGGATAACATCAACTTCTTTTTAATATAGGATTCTAAACTATGCTCACCAATGACATGTGGTCTCTCTGGACATCAGTCTCCTTTCCATTGATGTAGTTATGTAACTTCTGACAGAAAGATATAATAGCAAGAGATTCTTTCTCTATTGGGCGTAATTGACCTCATCTGGGGTCATGGACCGCGATAGGGTGTCTTGTAAAAGACCTGATTTGGCGCATCTGCATCAGCAGGTACATTAGCAATGTGGGGGAGGGATTGGTTGCTCACTGCTGAAGACTTAACACCATCGCAGAGTTTATCCATCAAGTAACTACGATGTCTTTCGCCAGTCGACGAAAAGCATGTGCCAAGACCTAATTTTGAAGCACTTGCTTGTATGGTGACAGGCTTGAACGGCGTTAATACTGAGGACTGTATGTCAACCTTTCTTTTCCTGTATTTTGCGGGAGCTTGTCACATATTGTGTTTAATTTAGATGAGCCGAAAGTGATGCAGTTTAATGGCAATTTCTCCCCCTCATTGTTGTGTTTCATGCTTACACTCGAATTATGTAATTTTTACACACGTCCAGGACGTGCACATTCATTGTCATTATCTCCAGGCATATGCTTTTCAGCATTTTCTAAAACACTCGCATCACTAGCCCCTTCATCGTGGTAGACGTGTGGCTCATCAATAGTAATTTTCATGACAAAAAACAAAGCTGTATACTGAAACATACTCATGTTGACTTGGCTGATCGACATACACATTTGAGTTTGCTGAAATTTCGGTGAACTTGATTCCATTGCTGTTGTTGCCAAATATTAATTGTGGGCAAGTACAGAACAAGCCCTCTCCCACGCCCATCTGTGCCTTTCGTAACGTTGAAACGGGACTTGCTGCTTCATGGCCTATAACTTCAGAACATGTGTGATGTAAAGCTGCGATCGGGTAGCCATGGTTCCTAGAAAGCAACAAAACTGATATCCGTAATGTCAGTACCTGAGGGCGTGAGATATGATGATATGGAGGAAACGGTGGACAGTCACCCACATTCATGACGAAGAAAGTAACCATGGGGCCAAATACTGTGTGCAAGTCACACCTGTCTGATCTGTTGAAACGAGATGAGTATTAATAGAGATTCTGGTGAAATAGAAGTTGCTATTTACCCGAAGTCAAAGTTATGTTTCCGAGCAGGAACGACCTCAAGGTTAGTGAACACGTGGTCCAAATCCAGTTCCAGCCATTCACACCAGGGTACAGGGTGTAACCTTGACAACGTGTTCAGGTACCAGTCTTCTAGTTCCGACTGCATAAGTCCAAGTTTATCTGTTCAAATGCATGTTTGAAAGATGAAAAATGAGCATCACTGAAACCAGAACCATTACCAACAAGAGCTAATTTGAACTCGATATACACCCGAACAACATATTGAAGGTTTGAGGTTGAAGGTAAAAGGTTAATGTAGTCTGAATCCAAATGGGGTAACTGTCGGCGACACAAGGACACGCAGTGTCGAAAAGCTTTGTGTGTACATGCAGCCTTTTACCTCCGTTAGTTAAAGCACAGAGAGAAAGACTGTACTGCACAATGAAACTTTATGATGCTGGGATGGCTGGATGAAGAGATAGGCATCTGGTTACAATGGCAACCACATCAATACGTTAATTTCCTACGCGACACATCGTTTTCCTCTATTGCATCCACCCACAAGAAACTGTGACTAGATTAAGCTGCAGAGCCGGAGAAGAAACGGACGGACGGATGCCCCGACGGACGCTCCGACGAACAGACAGACGGACGGAAAGCGTGATCCCATAATACGTCCGTTTATGAGTAATACACGAGTCTAACGGAGGAACGTAATCATGACCAAGATAATATTAACCCAGAAGTAATTCTGTATATAGAGGGGCTAGAACCATAGAACTCTCAGCATTGGATACCATAAGCATAAGATTGGAGCAAATAAATCACATATCGGGGTAACGTCTGTTTCTAACGTTTTTCAAAGCTCGCTGAAACCTTTGACAAACGTAGAATTAACAAAATAGCACCAATAGACTCCAATACCGCTCGGCTATCAGCTCGTGTCTGCGTAGACTCGTACCTTGCCTCCAGATTCGCGGAGATCTGAGGACGAGCAATGCGTAGCCATCTTGCCATCAGAGACTGGCTGATCTGTCTGGCCGAGAGATGCACTGGTGACGTCAGAGGGGCATGTGCACAAAAGTTAATTTCTTCGAAATAAATATCTAAATTTCATCGCAAGAGTTACTGCGTAACTGTAGTTTTGGCCAGCATAAATCACCCGACATGCGGAGATATTATGGGGTTTCTTCAAACGTAAATACATTTTGAAATCCTTAAAAATTTGATCCACCAATCAGTGATACGCTGATGGCTAGATGGCTACACTGTTATAAATCACCGTTATTTCACAGTAAATGTATGCTGGAGTTTACAGTATATTTAACCGTAAACACATTAATCTGTACTTTGAACTGTGATATTTCAGTTGATATCAATTGGAACTGGTAAACTGCGCACAAACATAACAAAACATCCTGTTTTCTCTGAAAGGAGGTTGATATTTTTGCACACGAAACGCGCATTTGCAGGGGACATCCAACACCTGCGTTGTGTGACATTCAGAGCATGACTAGAACACGCACAAGAAGTGACGCGGCGGCTAACTTCAATTTTAGTTTTATCTGACGTGGAGATTTCTGTCACAGATTCCTTCATCATTATTTACGAAACTTGTGGTGACCGCATTTGTAAACACGAAGAGCTGAAACAAGCGAACGAGCAATGGCCATTTCGGCCTTCCAGTGACCTATACCGGTACTTTTCCACAGAACGGATAATTGTAGACAATTAACGGTGCCACGTAATTAAACACGAAAGGATATTGAAAAAACGGTAATTGTAAATTACAACGAACCTAATTTACGGTTGATTGCCTGTTAAAAAGCGGTAATTGTAAAATACGATGTAACGTAATTTTACAGTTGAATGTACTGGCACCTTTTCTGCCAGTACATTTAACTGTAAATTTACGGAGTGATTTATAACAGTATACGCATTGCTTGTCCTCCGATCTCCGTGATTCTGGGGTAAAGGCACGAGTCTAGTGTTTGCTCTCAGAAAACATGCATTGCATATGATGTATATTTGGAACTTTGACAACTAGGTCAACCATAATGTGACATAATAGAGTGGACTATAGTTCCCCCATATAAGAAATACATATAGGATGTGGTGCCATGCCAGATTTTGCCAATGTCTTAATTGAAAGGATTTTTTTTTTGCGCTGGGGTTCTGGTAGAGCATGACCGAATTCCTAGCTCTAGATATACTCTTCCATATTCTTCATACTGCAATCAAGTAATTTGATCTTGAACGAGAGATCCTGAAGGATCTTGGCGCCCACCATTGTCCGATAATTGTAAGCTAATGACAAGAGGATCTTTTTGTCCATTGTTACTAAGACGATTGAGTTGTAATTTTGTTTACAGAATTTCGAATCTGAGCGAAAAAGATCGAAAAAGGGACACTGGAAAACACCAAGATATAATCTTTCTACGTTTCAGGAGTTTCAAGATTTCTAGAAACTGCATTTATGTCGGTTGTTATAGTACAAGAGAAATGAGCAAAGTTAGTCTGAAAGTGAATGTACATGTACGGAGGATCCTTCGTCTTCAGTTTGTAGTATTTTTTTTTTTTTTTTTTTGGCACGTGTCATCATTGGGTACTGGAAGCGAAGAAAAATCGCTTTGACACTTTGGCATACTTAAGATTTTATAATTAGGAATGAATGCTAATTCTGTTCTGTTTGCTGGACTAGTTTGAGATATCTCTTTTAAGATACCATGCTCGAAAATAGTAAGATGGTACAATACTTAATACTGAAGGGATCCGGTCCACGCAGTACTGTTGAAACTTCGAATTTAAAAGTGTCTGAATCCTGAATATTTCCCTTGAATCGAAACATGCAGTAGTTTACAGTTGTCGAGTTGTGACGAGTGACGTCCCTTCATGTAGCTGACCCGCCGGCAGACGAAAGGGTGGGGTAGTTCACTTGCAACTACATGGACTAAAGAAAACCGATTTAGAATTTGAAGAAATACATTTTAATTCCCAATTATTTGAACTCCTTGATATGGAAGGTGAAGATATGAATATTCTCTATAGTCAATATATAGAATATGCCACACCGTTTGATCCGCCGACTCTTGTGATGCAACGTCACAACTCGGGAATACCGTATTAATTGGATTTTCGAATCGGATCAAAAAAGGTATCTTGCACAAGTAGGCCCCATGTGAGACCTGTGTACCAAATTTCAGAAAGATCCATGAAATAGCTCCTGAGAATTCACGATAACATTGTTTCAAGGGGAAATTCAAGATGGCCACCTGGCAGCCATACTGGATTAGGGTATCTTGCACAACTGGGCCACAAGGGGAATCTGTGTACCAAATTTGAGGAAGATCCATGCAGTACTTCTTGAGAAATCACGATAACAAAGTTTCATTGGGAAATCCAAGATGGGCGCCTGGTGACCATATTGGATTTTCGAATCGGACCAGAAAAGGTATCTTGCACAACTAGGGGAACCTGTGTACCAAATTTGATAAAGATCCATGCAGTAGTTTCTGAGAAATCGCAATAACAAAATTTCATGGGGAAATCCAAGATGGCCGCCTGATGGACATATTGGATTTTGGAATCGGACCAGGAAAGGTATTTTGCACAACTGGACCACAGGGGCAACCTGTCTACCAAATTTGAGAAAGATCCAGGCAGTACTTCCTGAGAAATCACGATAACAAAGTTTCATGGGAAATCTAAGATGGCCGCCTGGTGGCCATATTGGATTTTCAATTTGAACCGAAAAAGGTATCTCGCACAATTAGATCATAAGGTGAACCTGTGCACCAAATTTGAGAAAGATCCATGCAGTACTTCCTGAGAAATGACGATAAAGTTTCATGGGGAAATCCAGGATGGCTGCCTGGTGGCCATATTGGATTATTTCGAATCGGACCAGAAAAGACATCTTGCACAACTAGACCCCAAGGGGAACCTGTGTACCAAATTTGAGAAAGATCCATGCAGTAGTTCCTGAGAAATCGCGATAACAAGGTTTCGTTGGGAAATCCAAGGTGGCTGCCTGGTGGCCATATTGGATTTTCGAATCGGACCAGAAAAGGTATCTTGCTCAACTAGACCCCATGTGGGACCTGTGTACCAAATTTGAGAACGATCCATGCAGTAGTTCCTGAGAAAACGCGATAACAAGGTTTGATGGGGAAATCCAATATGGCTGCCTGGTGGCCATATTGGATTTTCGAATCGGACCAGAAAAGGTTTCTTGCACAACTAGACCCCAAGGGGAACCTGTGTACCAAATTTGAAAAAGATCCATGCAGCAGTTCCTGAGAAATCGCGGTAACAAGAATTGTTTACGGACGGACTGACGGACGACTGACGGACGACGGACGGACGACGGACCACCATCTTCATGGGGTTTTTGGTCTATTCTCAGTTAACTGCATGTTAAACATGAATTCGTAAATCTTAGACTTAACGTATAGAATTTGATCTATAGTATAGAATTCCGATTCATCGTCAGTTGTTTATCGGGTAGAAATTTGGACAGTGTAGATATAATCCTTCATGAAATGTCGTCGTAAATAGAATGTTATCTGGGCAAAATAATACACTTCTAGGCCATCGCCAGATATATACATAGTTCTTATATCATAATAAACAGCATATGACCTTGAAGAAATAGGTCAATGTCAGTCAACTGGGATAGGCTCCTAACCAATCACCACTTACATATGTAATATGAATTTGTAGACCCTAGCATAATCCTTTAAGAATATTGCAAATACTAGAATTTGAACTTGATAAATAGAGCAAGGTCGGTCATTTTCAATAGGCTTCTGTCTCATCACCATCTGCATATGAATGACTTTACAATGCCTGAGTTTAATCTTTCTTGCGATATCGTGTCCACAAGGAAGATAGACAAACACACAGAGGGATAGACAGACGACGCCGACGAGGACAATATCCATCATGCAACATTGCCCGAGGGATAAAAACTACTGAATTACGTACCTTTCCTTCTTCTCGACCTACGATTGCCGGAGTAAGGGCTGTCAATCGAGTCTCCTCTGCCCTCATCCCTGAGTGACGTGTTCACACAAACTTCCGGTTTACTAGCATCACCTGACGACCACTGAAGGACTTCATATAGGATAGGGTTGGCGACCTTCATGGATCTCCAAAACTTCTCTATGATTATCTCCGGCTTACGAGTTAATATGTCCAGCATTCTGAATGTGGAGCAGAATTAATTGACATGTATTAAAATAATTAATTTGACTCAGATTACACATAAACCGATAGTTTTCTTCCGTATACATTTTATATAATATCAATTCGTCGACTCCAGTATCAACCAGCCAGCCATGGTTACAATAGCATTTCGAGCATTGGGGATTGTAACATATCATTCAACGCTGCCACGTGGAATGAAATTCCACAGTGATCCACTGTGTCTCTAATTTCGTGAATAAATTTTATTCAAGAGATTTTCAGTTAACCCATGAAGTTCTCACTGAAGAAAAAATCATCAAGGGGCAGATCCCGCCCAATACAGGCCTCTATTTAGTAAAGATGGATGTTCTGAGGACGACAAACCTGGACACTTGCGCATGCCTTGTTTTCTCCGCTCTGACATCCTCATCCTCGTGGTCCCCTAAGACGCCATCTTGAATAAGGTGATCTCGAATATCTCGAAAGTCCAGGTCACGAACCAGCATCACTCGATTGTCATTGATCATTTGTCGCCACATCTGAAAAAAAAGAGAAATTGGCTTCCATATACTGACATGGATATGATATTTATCAGTATAAGATGTTTGCTTCTAATCTAATTTCTTTCACTGAGATTAATCACGTTAGAGTTGCCTCCCCTTGACCAAGCCATTTCCGAAATGATATGTTGTCTACGTTGGTAGGCCAAGGAATCGTACTTTCTGACCTGTTGTTACAGTACAGGCATAGCTCGATATGGGTGAATTTCGTTATAAAATAGAATTTATGTCGCCTGACATTATATGTCTAAGCAAAATTATGAAAGAGTTCAGAACTGTAGGTGGGAAAATGTAGGTTTTGCCAGGAACTATTTTGTGTTGATTGCAAAAGGGTGTGATCCGCCGCTAGATATTCCTACGGGAGAGCTTGAAAATAATAACGACATGAAAGAGGTCATGGCACCTTCCCGTGCGCTTGTGTGGATTGATTGGTGTTATGTTGTCAATGCTTGGGTAAACTGTGTAACGGGACTAACGCCATGTTTGTGGACTGTTTGTATGTCTGGTGTGCTGACATTGATGGAACATATCCGAGAGGGTGTAAACCATGTAAACTATGGTAGGATGGTTGATTCTCAGGGTTTTCTTTTCTTTTCTTTTGGTTTTCGTTTCTATTCGTCCAACGATACATCGGAACTATGTTCGTCCTTACACTTTCTGTTCCGACCACTACTTCGTCTGATTTCGAATGAACTTTGTGAAACTCAAATGAACTGAATAAACTGAATTACTGTTGATTGTTCCACATCAAGAACTTCATTGTTCATCACTGATTACTACGCCACGACATTTATGGTGTCAAAAGTGGGATGTTGTGGTACAGATGTGGATTTCTGGATACCGTTGGGACAAGCAGTAGGCTATTACAGATCAAGTACAGAGTTGCTGATTTGAACATTTGGAACTTTGGTTGAAGAAAACCCTGGAGGATTGTTTGGAAATACAGACTACCATTAGAAGAAGTTGGTTTCTGGGAAGGGTAACATTGAGAAATGATGTTGCAATGCACTTAGTATTTAATTGATGTTTGCCAGATAGTATTCTTTTGATATTTTTTGCTTTTTTATCTAGATTTGTTGTCGCCCAATTGTACACATGCACCCCCACATATGTTTTAGCACTTTTGTGACTTGCAGTTTTTTTAAATAACCCTTAGAGTAGCATTCTGTACCCTATACTCCCAGCACTTTACATGATGGCAGAGCCCGAACCTGTTGATGCAGCAGCATTGATTGCCCGAGCAAATGAGTGAATAGCCGCGACATTGGCTGATGCCCTTAGGAATTTGAAAATTCAGCCGACACCGACTATCAAGCTTCCCAAGTTTTATGGCCAGCCTAGAAGAGTTGGCGATTTGACTTGGAAAGAATGGCTTCAGGATGTTGAAGTTTATTGTAGGCAAACAGGTGTTACTGGAAATGCAAAGGCTACAGTGGTTACTGATCACTTGGCCGGTGCAGCCAGAGAAGAAGCTTTATGCTGTTCGCAAGAAGCTAGACAGAATTTTGACCAATTAGTTGCGATACTGAGGAAGCGATTTGGCCCTCCGGACTCGGTCCAATCCTTGCTTAGTGCATTTCTCTCTCGTGAGCAGCACGAAGATGAAACGTTAGCTGATTTCAGTCGCTCGTTGATGAGGCTTTATGGAAGAATTGATAACGTGGCAGATGTAGATCAGGAACGCCAAGCATTACAAACTCTTCGTGATAATGCTCTTAAAGGGCAATTTGTTCGCGGCGTACGCGATTCCGCTACTCGCAGGGAGCTGCGCAGAATTGAGATGGCCAGCAAAACTAAGTCATTCTCAGAGATGAGAGAGGAAGTGCTGAGTTTTTTTAGTGAATCCGATTTGAAGCCCCGGATTAAAGGTAAGGTCAGGTCTGTAACTGTTGCCGACTCCTCTGATGAAGAGGATGAAGGACAGATCTCCATTACTGCTAATAGCATTAGTCAAGAGAATAGGGTTAATGATGTGGTGGTTAAACATCCCATTGTGCAGCAACTTGTGGCAGGGCAAGAGAAGCTTGTCGAATCAGTTACGCAACTGCAGAAGCAATTCAATGTGTATCAGTCGCAAACCAATAGTCAATTGCAGAATTTGTCCAAACTAGTGAGTCAAAATTCTAGCTCCAGTAGTTACAAGAGGTACGAAGGTAAGTCAAATGAAGTTGTCGGTCGGAAGGCTGCTGATGAATTTAGATGCTACTACTGTAAGGAGTAAGGGAGCATGGTACGGGACTGCTCAAAACTTGTGAAGAAACAAGGCAACTACAAGGCTAAGGATGATTTTAGTCAGAATTCGAGAAATCGGGAAACTAGTGTCCTCTGTTGTGGGTGGGCTGACAGCAGAGGGTGGTGCTTTGTCTTGTAGCCCACAATTTGAAGTTAATTTAGATAGTTTGACCGAAAATATGTCTGACAAGACAAGTGGGACCATTGAGATCTGTGCTGTTGTGACCTAATTCCGCATAAGATTCGGGTGGTAGATGAGAAACCGGTGAATTTACCGTATCGTCGAGTTCCGCCTCACTTGATAGATGAGGTCCAGAAGGAGTAGCAGTGTTTGTTGGACAAAGGGGTCATAAGGAGGTCTTCCAGCCCATATGCTAGTGGTATAGTATTGGTTCGGAAGCGAGATGGAATATGTGTGGATTACCGTCTGCTGAACAAGAAGACGGCACGGGATGCTTTCCCCTTACCTCGGATAGAGGAAACCCTTGAGGCTCTACAAGGAGCATCTTCTTTTTCCTCTTTAGACCTGATGCATGGATATTTTCAGGTTCTGATGGAACCAGAATCCATTCCGAAAACAGCCTTTCGGGTGCCTTGGGGACTGTTTGAGTTTGTGCGAATGCCTCAGGGTCTGATGAACAGCCCACGAACTTTTCAGAGGATCATGGAGCTGATATTCAGTGATCTGAATTTGAGGGAACTTATTTTGTACTTAGATGACATCTTGGTATTTGCAAAGTCATTTCCGGAGCACGTCGCTCGTCTGGAGATCGTGTTGAAACGCCTTATTCAACATGGCCTTAAACTTAATGGTTGGAAATGTCGTTTATTCCAGCTCATGTTGCTGTACTTGGGTGAGGGTGTCGCAGTTGATCCAGGCAAAGTGGACAAGATACGGGATTGGCCCACCCCAAAAAATGGCACCGAACTGAGATCCTTTCTGGGCCTTGCTTCTTATTATAGGCGTTTTGTTCGTGACTTCTCAAAGATAGTGGTCCCATTACATCGACTGACTGCTGAGCATGCTGCTTCAACAAAAGCAGGGAAGCGCACTGTTAAGCCGTGGGTTTGGACAGACGAGGCGAAGGCTGCCATGACTACTTTGAAGCAAGAGTTGACACAGGCACCTGTGTTGAGTTATCCTAGATTTGACAGGGACTTTGTTTTGGAGATAGACGCGTCTCTCCATGGTCTTGGTGCCTGTCTTTCTCAATATGACGACAGTGGTAATCTGCATCCGATCGCTTATGCCAGCAGGGGACTTCGAGGTGCTGAAACGAGCAGTTCCTCTTATTCAAGCTTCAAGATTGAGTTGGCCGCACTCAGGTGGACCGTGGTTGACAAATTCCGGGATTATCTGATGGGCTCCCACTGCATAGTTTTCACCGATCACAACCCCTTGCTCATTTGAGCACTGCGAAGTTGGGAGCATGTGAACAACGGTGGGTAGCGCGACTGGCGCCATACGATTTGGAAATTCGCTATCGATCCGGTCGGTCCAATAAATGTACAGATGCTCTCAGTAGGTGTCCGGCTAACTTGGAATCTGAAGAGGTCTCCAACATTGTTCAATCTTGTTTGTAAGGGTCTTGTATTCCTGTGGAGGTGCGACAAGTTGAACACGAAGAGTGTTTGGATGAGGAGAGCAATTTTTCAGACCAGCCTAAGGCATCTGTGTTGCCGTCATAATCCGACAGAGCTTGCGTGTTTCCAGAGGGAGGATGAGCTCCTCAGCCGATTGTGGGAACGATGGGAGTCCGGCTGGGAGCCTGGGGCAGAAGACCCTGGTCCTGTGGTTCCTGGATTGAGAGGTTGGCTGAAAGAGTGGCAGAGTTTTGTTGAGCATCAAGGTGTTCTCTACAGGAAGGTTACTGACCCAGCATTGGGTTCTGTCAGACAGTTGCTAGTGCCAGAAAAGCTCAGAGTACTGTTGGTGAGGTGTGTTCATGATGACTGGGATCACCAAGGCTGTGAGCGTACCATATGATTGCTCAAAAGTCGTTGTTTTTGGCCAAGAATGTGTGCGCAGGTGCGAAATCACATAAAACAGTGTTTTAAATGCACAGTCGCCAAGGCACCGACACCCAAGGTGAGGCCCCCAATGGGACATTTACTGGCATTTAGACCCCAGGAGTTAGTTGCAATTGATTTCCTTAAGCTAGATAGGGGGAAAGGTGGTTATGAGGACGTAATGGTCATAACAGATGCCTTCACAAAGTTTGCACAGTCGATTCCCTGTCGAGATCAAACGGCACTGACAGTGGTCAAGGTACTCCGGGATAACTGGTTCGTCCGTTATGGCATTCCCTACCAACTTCATTCTGACCAGGGTCGGAATATTGAAAGTGAATTGATTCATGAAGTCTGTCTGCTGTATGGTATAAAGAAGACTCGAACAACAGCTTACCATCCCCAGGGGAATGGTCAAACCGAAAGGTTCAATAAGACATTGTGCAACCTCATCAAGTTATTAGATTCTAAAGATGGGAAAGCATGGCCTGAGCTGATGCCTCATCCGGTGTTTGTCTACAATACAACACCACATGGAGTGACGGGTATTGCGCCGTATACCCGCATGTTTGGCATGGAGCATGCTATCCCTATCGATCAACTCCTCAGTAATGTGCATGAGAACTGGAATGAGGATTTTGTAGAGTCACAGGCAGAACTGATCCGGCGAGCAAGCGCAGTGGCCAGGGATAGAATCACTGTTAGTGTTGCCAAAGATAAGGAGCGTCATGACCTTCGGATGAAAGCGACCCCCATTAGAGGTGGGCGATCGTGTGCTCCTGAAAAAGTGTGCCTTCAAGGGTCGTCATAAATTAGAGGACCATTTTCATGATATCCCCTATACTGTGGTGAGAATCAATCAGGATCAGAACATATACATGATTAGACCATCGTTAGGTGGGGAGAGTAAATGGGTGAATAGGAGGTTGCTGATCGCTGATCCTAGAGAGGATGTAGTCATAGCTGAGCCCAGGTTGACACCTGATGTGGACTCATCTGAAGATGATTGGGACTCTGATGAGGAATATGAGTCTCACTTGGAAATCATGTTCCACCCCCCTGATGATACATGTGGCGAGGCCGCTGGAGAGCGACCTGTTGCTCTACGTAGGTCAGAGCGACGCAACAGAGGCAGCCACTCGAACCCAAATAGATTACCGAAGTCGGTGCTGTCCAAGTGACAGGATACATCGGCCATGACAACACAAGGTGTTAGTCCCCGTTAATTTATTGTTCAAGGTAAGTATGTTAGATTTTCTGCATTTCGGGCATTCCTTTCCAGCAAGAGTTATGTGTAGAATGAGAGAGTTGCGATGTTCAGTTAAGGAACTGATTGGTGTTGATGGCAGTAGTTCAATATTCATTGATGGACACCCTGGTTTGACTTATGAGAAGGTACCGAGAAATCCAGGTCAGTATCTGGTAAGATTGCGAGACAGGAAACTCGACGTTCTTATCGTTGACTTAGGGACCAATGATTTGTGTGCAACTGGCTGTACACCTTCTGTCTTAGTGAGCAGGACGTTGAGATTTCTTGAACTACTGGAAGAGCAGAAGATTGTTCCACGTATGATAATCTTCTTCTCTGTTTTACAGCGAACTCGGATCTTTCGTGTAGATCAGGTGTCTTGCGAGACATTTAATCATCGCGCTAGGAGATACAACCGTCTGTTGTCTCAGAAATTGAGAGTCGGTCATCCGAGGGCTCGATTGTTTTCTCAGTCCGCAATTAACCTTCCGAAATACCTTTCTGATGGATGTCACTTCAATGAATCCCGAAGGCATGCAGAAGTATTGCAACGCCATTGGGGTATTGATTGGTAAACTTGAACATGAACTGAAGCCCAATTCATGAGGTGAGAGACTTTGTGAACTTTATTCAGGTGTTTGCTCACTCACTAATAGTGCTGGGAGACAGGATTATTCCACATTTGCTGTAGTTTTTTAAGGACTTTCGACCCAATGTATGAGTAAATACTTATGGATTCTTTTTTTGCTTGCCGTACGAGGACGTTGGCAAGAAAAGTAGAGAAGAATGACATGGATATATTTATCAGTATAAGATGTTTGCTTGTAATCTAATTGTTTTCACTGAGATTAATCACGTTAGAGTTGCCTCCCCTTGACCAAGCCATTTCCGAAATGATATGTTGTTTTCGGCGTGAAAGAGGTCACGGCACCTTCCCGTGCGCTTATGTGGATTGATTGGTGTTATGTTGTCAATGCTTGGGTAAACTGTGTAACGGGACTAACGCCATGTTTGTGGACTGTTTGTATGTCTGGTGTGCTGACATTGATGGAACATATCCGAGAGGGTGTAAACCATGTGAACTATAGTAGGATGGTTGATTCTCAGTGTTTTCTTTTCTTTTCTTTTGGTTTTCGTTTCTATTCGTCCAATAATACCTCGGAACTACGTTCGTCCTGACACTATCTGTTCCGACCACTGCTTCGTCTGATTTCGAATGAACTTTGTGAAACTCGAATGAACTGAATAAACTGAATCACTGTTGATTGTTCCACATCAAGAACTTCATTGTTCATCATTGATTACTACGCCACGACAATACGTCTGCACAAGAAACAGATGATATTTTGGTAAAAAAAACAATTAGCTTTCTCAGTGCCTTGTTTCGGAATTCAGTGACCCTTGACCTTTTAAAGCAGAATTACTGACGTCAAGGAATCCCCCACGCAAGTATAACTCGCAAAGCATTCAACATACTTTGGTGACGCTCTTCCCTCAAACAATGATGAGACTTGCTGGCTGCAGACAAGCTCTGGCTAATATAATTATATTCCTACATTGTGCAACACCCTGCCAGAAAATACTGGCTTGGGTGAGAATCTGGCTTGTATATCATGCTATGCGTATAACACTGAAGTGACTGGGAACTACTTTTAGTCGGCGGAAGTAGTGATTTTATCTGCGCGAAGGAATACGGTCTGAATCACTTTATAGTTTTCAACATTTCCTCGTAACGTTTTGCAAATAAAAAAAGTCAATTTAACCCAGTTTTCCAGAAAAATGATTATATTTACACGGCGGTGTTAATAGTTTACACCGCAGTGGAAATGTTTCAACCGTAGAAAAAAATATTTACACCGCGGTGGGAATAGTTTACGGATTACGAAGGAATACGGATGGATGGATTCTCACTTCCTGTCACGCTTTCTCTACTACTGGGCACACTCCGTTCGGTTCTGTAAAATTGCTGAATCAATATTAAAACATAAATATAATTTCGATTACAAATTTCAATAATTGTACGTGTTGTTCAAACATTGCTGACACGAACGAGTCGAAAATCGTTCGACTGCGTGAAGCTTAGTTGAGTGGTCTCTTTAATACTCAACCGTAGAGTTAACTTAGGCCGAACTTAGAGGTACGGTCGAACCAGCCGCATGTGACTTAAAACTTGTCCAGCTACTTTCATCTGCTCCCTCTCGGGTTTATTCTGCAATTTTGACCTGTGTAACAGTCACATACATGAGTTCACAGAAATCTAACATGCTACTAGAAACAAATATATAGGGTCTCTAGCCTAATGTGCATCATGGGCCCCGAGCTTAAGCTCCATGTTTACAACGTGGGATTTTAGTTTACCTCGAATACGTGAGATTCCAAATTTATACAGATCATGTGGAGAAACGCATAACAACATGAACAAGTTACCCCTTCAGCCTCCTTTCACCGAGTTCAGTTAAATGTGACCGCCCTAAATAACCTCAGGATTGTCTAGTCCATAAAAGTTTAAACTGGCACACAGCAATGGCGTGCAAGGCAGCATGCAAGTCATATATATCCGGTTAACCCGCTTGTAGAAAGTTATGCAAGCTGGATTTACAACCGAGCCATTTTAATTTCTACAGCTGACTTTAGTTTCGCCATTATTCTGAACTGATACTGATCACCAACATAACTATATTCTATAGTATAATAACCTCAGTCCCATTTAACTGTTCTTAACCTGTCTAGGCCTTCTAGAAAATAAAATTACTTTAATGTCGTGCCCTACATACAGATACATACACTAAACACTTACTTTGTTAGATCCTGGTCACTGTGTCATCTTTGTGTAGTCTTGCACATGGTACATGTGTGGTATGGTCACCACAGCTGGTGTATCGGTCAGTATGACAATAAAGTATCCCATTGCTGACCACCTAATCCAATACCGTCGTTACCGAAGCATAACGTGCTGTGTATGCTGGGGTCTGTGTGTGGTGTATACCTCCCATAACCGTGTCCCAATCCGCTCAAATACGTAAATGTACATGAAGCTACAACATACATCACAACTCGATCCAGGAGCACGGGTTTTGCCTTTTTTTAATTTTTCACGAAACCAACTGAATTTTCTGTTAATTTTCTCCTTTTTTGCGTTTCACTCTATATTTTCTTGTGATGTTGTTTTTAAATATTATTTTCTTCAATTTCCTCGAGCCACTTTATAGTTTTCAACATTTCCTCGTAACTTTTTGCAAGTTCAAAACAACGTGATTTAGTGCAAAATTCCATTTAACCCAGTTCTCCAGGAAAAGACTTAAAAGGAATTTACGCGGTGATAATATTTACACGGCCATGTGAATAGCTTAGACTGAAGTGAAAATGTTTCCAAGGTGGACAAAATATTTACACAGTTGATACCACGGCTGAAATGTTTACACCGCAGTGAGAATAGTTTACACCGCGGTGAGAATAGTCTACACGCGGTGAGAATAGTTTACACCGCGGTGAGAATAGTTTACACCGCGGTGGGAATAGTCTACACCGCGGTGAGAATAGTTTACACCGCGGTGGGAATAGTCTACACCGCGGTGAGAATAGTTTACACCGCAGTGAGAATAGTTTACACCGCGGTGGGAATAGTCTACACCGCGGTGAGAATAGTTTACACCGCGGTGAGAATAATTTACACTGTGGTGGGAATAGTCTACACCGCGGTGAGAATAGTTTACACCGCGGTGAGAATAGTTTACACCGCGGTGGAAATGTTTTCTCCGCGATGTAAACATTTCTACGGTGGTGTAAACTATTCTCACAGTGTAAATATTTTCTCTGTGGTGGAAAACATTTCCACCATGCTGTAACTGTTTACACCTCGGTGTACATATTTATTTTCGCGGTGGAAACACTTCCACCTTGGTGTAAATATTCTCTCCGCAATGGAAACATTTATATATTATTGTCGCAGGGTAAATATTTTTTTGATGATTATTGAATTTTCTTACATTTTTCGACTTTTTGAGGAAACGGGGTTAAATTTCGTTTTACATTTTCTTGCTTTTTGCGACTTTTTTGCGACTTAAATCGCGTTTTACACTAAATCGTGTTTTTTCGGAATTGCAAAATGTTACCAGGAAATGTTGAAAAGTACAAAATGATTCGAGAAAATTGCAGAAAGAAATGTTTTAAAATAAAATCGCAAGAAAATATAGAGTAAAACGCAAGAAATACTAAATTAACAGAAAATTCATTTGATTTCATGAACATTTTTTCCAAGAAACTAGAAAAAAATCACCAATAGTTATGGGCTATTAACTATATGGTCCTCTCCATCTCCGGTACAGTGGCAAATGGAATCTACAAGCCCATCCCAACCCAGGTGATCAGTTATTTTGTATACAATGGGTACAGGTCTGTGTCCGATCCCCTACAATGTGGAGTGCACTCGGGGTCGTTTTGTGATATTGACTGATGACCAAATGGTGCGCATGCGCAGTCGGGGGTAATAGAGAAAGCGCAGATTTGCATGAATGCCGTTTTGGCGCCTACTTACACCTCTGTATGCTTGTCCAAAGGGTTGGGCATGTGAGGGTGAATGAGCTGTCGTTGTGTACAGTGTGTGAGTGGGATTGGGAAGTGAAATTTGGGATGAATTGGCGCCAACGAATCCCAATGGAAGGTACTGCGTTAAACCGGTGGTGGCTATGTCTCACGGGGTAAGACGGACGCAAAGGTATTCACGGCACCCATTCAATCACTCGTACCTCAATCACTCACTCACTCATTCGTGCATCTCTGGCGCATGACAGGGTCCAGGAGTCTCTCACTCCTCTCGTTCTCGGTAAAACGTCTCCGTTCTGGTTGCGCATGTGCACTCATTATCTCCTACCTACAATACCCTATCGTGCATGCCTGAATCTAGAAGTCTCGTTGGGTAAAACCCCGATGTCTGTCACACCTCATGTTCAAGGTAAAGCATCCCACTTCCGTTCCGGTTGGTGAAACTCCGATGTCTCTCGCCCTCCTCGTTCGCGATAGGCAGTTGCACTTTCGGTTGCAGTCCACCTATCAGTTTCCCACCGCGACAAGCCGACTCACTGGTTCCGCTTGTTTTCTGCAACCCATACATCCCACACTCAAAATGCCCTCTCTCTACTACTCGCCGCCTGAAGGTGAGCAAATCCGAAAATGCCCTTTCTCTACTACATTCTGAGTGCGCATGTGTGTATCATTCCTATCTCCTTCCACCCAAGGAGAGCTAAATACGACATCATGCGCGCCACATTTGAACTAAGAATGACTCACATCTCCCCATCATCATCCAAAGACTCCCATGGGCATCTGAGCATGCCCTTTCTCTACTACTCCGTGACTGGCCATGCGCGCCTTACTGGGCCTACAACGGTCAGGACATTGTACACAATGACTGCACAGTGGTGTTTCCAGTAGGCCTATAGGTTGTGCGCATACGCATGGTCAAAGGTCACTTCCGGTCACGTGATTTAATGATATGTAAAGGTCCCTAAGCAAGTATCTGCGCATAAAAATGTTTTGTTTCACAGTTCAAGGAATAAGAAACATATTTATCATCATCACTTCTTTGTGTTGAAATCAACAGGACGTTGTGCTGTTATGTTGATTTCGACACACTTGGTAGAGTTTATTGAGTAGGACGAGCTGTCAACAAAAGAAAGCGGTGAAGTCAGCCAACTTTAACGAAATTTACTGGGGGTAAACTTTAACGCAAAGTTACGGGACGAAAGGGAAAGCATTGTTCCATATTTATGATTTATGAGGACTTTTCCGCATTTCTCCTTGTTAACTTTATGAGAGGAACCCTATACACTCCCACCCAATCATAACCCCCCCGCCCGAGAATACCAGTGTCACACTGAACACTGAACTGCTTCCTGGTGTGGTATGAAATCCTTGTTACATCTAATATGAGCATATAATAATAATAATCTTTATTTAAATTCGATAACCCCATAAGCCTATTTTCATGGGGGTCGAAATCATTCATATCAGTAGTATATAAACCGCAAATTCTGTCGCATTTGTCAGACGGGTTTTGAGGCGGAAATTGTATCATCATGACGGCACGTCCGGTGACGTCACATCCGGGGAAAAGGACACATCCGTGTCAAAGGTCACTTTCGGGTCAGAGGTCAGGTCCGGGTCACGGAACGTCCGGTATCCATCTGTGCCACTCGACACGGTCACGGATAATATAGGACATTAGTACCTCGTATCACACTGCTAAGAATCCATATTGGCATCCATGTTGAAAGCACAGTATCATGCCGAAACTTCGAACGGCGCATGTCAGCTGTATGACATCCGTTACCATGGAGATCAGCTCGAGAAGAAAAACCAGGAGAAACACCTTAAATGTGAGGAGATCCTCCGCGGGCAGAATCGAGGGTATATCCATTTCATTTGGATACTTATTTTATTTCCTGATAAGGAAGAAATACAACGAGGACTATGTGAGCGGAAACACATCCTATAGCATGTGATTTGCCTCACGTGCGGCGGATCAGGGTTTACAGCTGAGAGCTGTAAAAGCCTTTCACCATTAATGCGCGAGGTATTATGACTTCTACGGAATAGTCGCGAATGCATCTGTGCATGCGCAGTCGGGGAATAGTAGAAAAAATGCCAACGGTTAAAATTGAGGTTTCGAAGTCGAGGCGGGCTCATATCAAGCCTACGGGGTTGGGGAGGGTATCAACTTGAATCTCTCGTCGAGATCGGTCAGAGTATGGGTGGTTATGTCACGTGATTGAGTGGGTGGATGTCAAATTAGGATTTTCAACGAAAAAAATGCGGAAAACTGACTGGACAGGCCGTCAAATGAGTCTAGGTGGGCCCATAGGTGTCGTGAGGTGTCGGGCCTCATCTTGGAGGGCTCGGAATCTAGAAGAGATTTGGGTGCTTGGGTGGTTTGGATGGGCAGTGACGTCATGCTGCAGTCGAAAAATAGTAGCGAAAGTTGTCATTTCGGCGGTGAGTAGGGGCATATTTGAGGTACTATTCTTGGTCCTAATAGGTCGTGTATGGTGTCATATTGTAGTCCTCGGCGTGTAGACTACGACTGGTAAGGAGATTTTATTGGAATCGCGTCATGCTACGCATGCACAGTGGATAGTAGTAACGAAAGTGGGCATTTTGGATGTGAGCGATTGAGAGGTCATATCTGGTCATATCTGGTCCAAATATAGTATGTATGCTCTCACATTGAAGCTGTGGCGGTGTAGAATACGACTTGATGGATGCCCACGTCATCGGTAATGTCACTGGTGACGCCATCACTAGAGAAGAGAAAGTGCAGTGAAAGCGGGCATTTTGGGGTGCGTGGGGTGTGTTTGAGCGATTGAGGGACAATTCCTGGACTTAATAGCTCGTGCATGGCGTCATACTGTAGCGGTGTGTAGACTACGACTAGCATGGATTTTATTGCAAGTCGCATGATGCTACGCATGCGCAGCAGGGCAGTATTAACGAAAGCGGGCATTCTGGAGGTGAGCAGGTGCGTGTTTGAGTGATTGAGAGGCCATATCTGGTCTAAATATAATATATATGTTCTCACATTGAAGCTGTCGTGATGTAGAATAGAAGTTGAGGGATGTCCACGTCATCTGTGATGTCATTGTTGACGTCAACAGTAGTAGAAAAAGTGCAGCGTCGCTCGAGTGCACCCTTGAGGTCATAACGCCCTCGACATCTGCCTTAACGCATCCAACGCCCTTCTTCACGCAGTGACGCCCTAACGCTGGTGTGAGTAAGAACACAGTGGGTAGGCTCTCGGTATCAGTGGATAGACTCTCAACAGTCTTTGCATCAGTATCTGCCTCATTGGGCACATCGGTTTCTACCCACTCCGTCTTTCTTATCCTCTGGTGCCGCATCATATCGTAGTGTATGATAAAGTTGCGTCCACACTCAAGACAACGGTAAGCCATGTTGAGGAGGTTGACGTTGACTGTGCCTGTCTATCGGTTAAGGCTGCTTCTACAGACGGGCGTTGATGTCGTTATGACGGAGACGGCGTCGCCGAGCGCTGTCGGGCATCAACGCCATATGTCTCAGCTATGGGGTCCACTTTGAAAACAGTTAGGTCAGCTGGAGGTTGCAGAAGATAATGTCCCGTCTCCAACTGCGTTTCCATATAGGTATGCAATTTCAACAGGTTTTGGTCTCGAGTTTCCTCTTTGGAAAGTTTCTGTTTCTCATGCAGCGAAAGACATACCCATGTCACCCATTGGATATCAACCATGAGCGTGACAAGATGACAGCGCATGCTTTCTTACATTTAGCAACGTGGATGCTGTAATGGTCATGGTGAAATAAGGATGATTGTGTCATGTGTGCCATTTATAGTTCAACTGTGGACGATATGAGATGGCACGGGGGGCTTCTGATTAGTCAAGAGCGGTCGGATTCCAGAAGTAACGACATCGCACGCATGCGCACGTGCCTGTTGGTACACTCACCTCCAGCTGACCCAACTTTTCCGAAGTGGACCTTCAAGCTAAGACATATGGCGCTGGCGTCCGACAACGCTCGGCGACTCCCGTCAACGATATCAACATCCGTCAACGCCCATGTATAAAAGCAGCACTAACCGATAGACGAGCACAGTCAACATTCAACTCCTTGACTGAACATGGCTTAGCGTTGTCTTGAGTGTGGACGCACCTTTACCACACACTGCGATATGATGCGGCACCAGAGGAATACACATGGGTATAGAGAGCTCGAGTGGCTAGAAGCCGAAGAGCCCGCTGAGGCAGATACTGATTGTTGAGAGTCTATCCACTGATATCAAGAGCCTACCCACTGACAGCCAGACAAATAACCCAGACCTAGACAATGAGGGAAGCCTGAGTGAGGAAGAAAGGATACCTACCTTTTTGAACCGTATTGTGACAGCGGCCATTAATACTCACGCTGTGGTGACCGAGGACGCCGGGCAGAATAACTTGCTTTCGCTTGAAAATTAGGACGATCCCACGCATTATGGGCTTGCCTCGACACCAAAACGTCCATTCAAGTCTTTTGTCCTACTATTCCCCGACTGCGCACGCGCAGATGGATACCGGAAATCCACTGACCCGGGCGTAACCTCTGACCCGGAAATGACCTCTGACCCGGATGTGACCTTTGCCCTGGATGTCAACGCCGCATTTGCCACCTCAAAACCCGCCTCACTAACGGGTAACGGGATTGGGGGGGGGGGGGGCGTAAGTGACTCAAAATTCGGGGGATGGTTTAGGAGAAAATGTCCTGCTTCCTGTGTGAGCCTTCGATCCCATGTGCTCCGACGACCGGCCGTCTGCAGCCAGTTCACTTTAGTCCCGCGAGACTCCCAACTATGAGGAGAGACTCTAGAGGATACCATAATTGTTTCCATCAAGTAGTGACGGCGCTAAGTTGCACAGATTAGTCTCTCGGTAATGGTACTAAACTATCCGACGTGTATGACATCCAGCCTGCTGAGTGATAACTGTGTGAAAATTCAAGAAACTGGTGTACTATTTTTTCACAATCAACTGTCAAACGAAGCCACAGACTTGTCAAACGTTCGGGGTGCTAAAACAGAAGCTTTCAAGGGCATGAGCCAAAAGGATCCCTTAGGGCAGGAGCCCTTGTGGACACGAGCCCAATGGGCTTATTCCAAAAGTGGACACGAGCCCGCAACAATATATTTTCATTATCCAACAAATACATGTACAGGATAATTTTAACAAAATATAAATTTTAAAAAATTTAGTGGTTCTTTTATTTTCAATTTTAACTCATTTTTTAACTTTTAATACGGCAATGATAACAAAATAAAACATGAGTTTTTTCTTAATTTTTTAAAGAAAAATATGAAAATAGACTGTCCAACATGTGCAGACTTTACAAAGTATGGGAAAAGAACCAACGAAAAAAAAAAAGTCCTGAAATTTATTCATTCGTTAAAATCTTCATTTACATATGTACTTGTTGGATATTCCCCAATCAAAATATATAGTTGTGGGCTCCTATCCACTTTTGGAATAAGCCTTTCAGCTCGTGTCCATAAGGGCTCCTGTCCTAAGGTCACCTGCCCTCCTATTGGGCTCCTGTCCTTAAGCGCTCCTGTCCTGGCCCCCAAACGTTCACCTATCGTTTATTAATAAACGGCAAAAACAGCTCATAATTATTTCAATTTCTGGGTTAAGAGTGAATAGATTTTTGGTTAACTTTCTCCTTCATTGTTGTTATATTTTAGTAAGGTTCATCAACTGATTGCAAAAATTTGTTGACTAATACCTTCAAATAATTAACACAGTCGCTGTTAATTTTGTTACAATCCCACTGATTATACCACTGATAAGGAGATTTAAGTTGGTGATGTAACTGTTCAAGTGTTTCCGAATTTAAATCGAATAAAGACAGACAAAGTTCCGCGATGTCAAAATAGTGACATGGCTGCCATTTACGGCTCATACTAAAGGACGGCGGAGAGGCAGGCCGCCGGCGGAAAGGACGGCGGTGGATAAAAACATATGTTACAAGGCTTGGCGGGGGATAATTTGTGCCTAGATGTATTACTTGTGTAAATTTATACCGATTTCATATATTTGCAGGTACCCACAACGTCGTATGGTCACATGAATGTCGGATAATACTTCACGGCCGTCACGGCTAGCGAAAATCAAAATTTGATTTTCGCTAGCCGTCACAGTATTATCCGACATCCATGTGCCGCCATTTTGATTTTCGCTAGCCGTCACAGTATTATCCGACATCCATGTGACCATACGACGTTGTGGGTACCTGCAAATATATGAAATCGGTATAAATTTACACAAGTAATACATCTAGGCACAAATTATCCCCCGCCAAGCCTTGTAACATATGTTTTTATCCACCGCCGTCCTTTCCGCCGGCGGCCTGCCTTTCCGCCGTCCTTTAGTATGAGCCATTTACGTGAGAGTCGTGATCTCACTATCAGAATGGACAGTGTTCAGACACAGTTGAAACGTGGTCCAAGGGAGAGAACTTCTATTATGCTGAAAACTGGGGATTCCCCGTGACGCATGCGCCCTGTGAATATTCTGTTTTGGAGCGGAACTAACTTTTCACAGTGACTAATAATACATACGTTGACACCAAAAGCTTGATATTACGTTGTCATATGTCATTGGTCGTGTGAAACTTGATTGTACGAAAACTAAAGATTGCGTAGAAAAGCTTGAAAGGTGATACAACCACCACGGAGGACCCTGAATCGAATCAGCCACCGAGTCACCAGATTTGACAGCAGAAATGTAACAACAACAACAACAACAACATAATATTATAAGTTGAAACAGAAAGTGAAAAGGAGCCACTTTTGTGCCATTAACACTCGCCTTGTACTTGTGGTAGCTGAGTCTCACACGACTGAGTGCTGTGTAGATCGATAGAATCATATAAGTTCAATATTCTATGTAAACTTATAACATATTCTGGCATTTCAAAGAAGTTCATTTTCTCACCTGGAGACTGGAGAATTTATGACGGTGTATCTTCATTAGGAAATAATGACATCTAACGCAACAAACCATGAGGGATATATAAAAACTGCAATCTCAAAGGTAATAATTTCAACAACTGTGCTGACCATCAATGAGTCTCATTCGCTTGACCACACGACGGATAAATTCTGACAGATTGTCTGGCTGGATTCAGAGAATTCTCTTCCCCCAAAAGCACCAAAGGGCTGCATGACCTTATCCCAGTAAAAATGATCTTTAGAAAATATTTGGGTGTTCTACAAAATTTAACTCTTAAATATTTGTTAATAGATACTTTCCGTTCTATTGCAACATGATCCATTTCATTCTTCATCTATTACAAGATGGTAAGAATAGACCTCAGCTTCTCAGACAACATGTCATAAGAGGCGACTAACTGGGGCACCCATAGGGTTTCCTGGTGTGAAAAGGAATACGACCCCACCCTTGGGGTCACTGGGGCACCCATAGGGTTTCCTGGTGTGAAAAGGAATACGACCCCACCCTTGGGGTCACGAGTGTAAAAATGAATAGGACCCTACTTGTGAGGTGTGAATGAAATAGGACCCAAATATGTTGATATGATTGAAAATATAGTTGAAAGAGACGTTAAATAATATTCACTCACTCACTCTTCATTTCTTTCAACGAAACCACAAGCTGACCCTGTTTTCTGTTTGGAATGAGGTAGATTTTAACAGCGCTAAATCGTGTAAAGAATAAGATAGATCTTCATTAATATGTTTTTGTTAGTTAAGTGTCGTAGGAAGGCCGAATATTTTTTTGAAATAATTTTTACTGGGATGAGGTTACATAACCCCAATGTCATGCAAAATTGGTGATTTCTCTCACCCCAGCCAGAAAATCTTTCAGAAATTTTGTGGCTGAATGGCTAGAGGGAGCTTGGCCCATGTGGTATCCTGGTATCATTTCCACAAATTAACACATCTCGGCCCTCTAGTCTTTCATCTTTGACTCAAATAAATTAATTCCCATTGACATGATTGGTGTCCAGCTGAACAAAACCTGAATGAATACAGTGTTTAATGTTTTACCATACCCTGACATCTGTGGCAGAAAAGGGACTACAGCATACCTTTTCAAATGCCATCTATTTATTACATCTCAAGTGGACCAACCGTCAGAATATATACTCAGTCTTTCTGTAAACCTGTATGTTTGTGGAAAGAGGTTCATTGTTCACTCCAGAAAATGACTTTTCCAATTTCTCTCTGCCGAATCGATCAGACAGCCTTCCACATTCTCCACGAAAATGACGATGTGGTATCTACTTCTAGCTTCTCTCTGCTGAGTCAATCATGCGGATTTCCACCGAGATTACCATATTGTCTGTGATGCGGTAGTTTTACAACTTTTACTCATTCCAGTAAGCTACACCTGAATACTATCTCATCAGTTTCGTGGAGAATATCTGTCTGATTTATTCGGCAGAGGAAAATTGAAAAAGCCATTTTTGGATCCAAGAATGAACTCCTTTTCACAAATAGACAGGTTTAGGTAAAACACAGCAAACTGTTGGTCCATTTAGGATGCATTGAATCATGATGGCGATTTGGACAAATTTTTGATCTCCATGATTTTTAACAGAATCTCGTGAAGATGTGGTAATGTGATATTTTCAGGTAATTCTTACAAGTGATAAAGTTGAAAGAAAAAAATAATTTGAAATCTATCTAAAGGTTTTCATGTTCCTTGCAGAAAACAAAACCTATTGTGAATGACCTATAAAGACTGCAGATTCTTCCATCCTGTCGGCCATTGTGGGCTTCTGTTATAAGTCTTTTCTTTCCCAAATTCTCTCTGACGCTTGATACTATCTTTGTTGCCATCATGTTTCAAATTCTAAAATTTTTTTTTCATTCCAGTATAAATATCCTGATCAAGCAAAGAGAGATGTTCTCAATGTTTTTACGAGTTATACAGACCTCCGACCAAAGCTTGAGCCTTATGGTAAGATTGTTCACAATCTGATTAAAACTTAGACTTAATAACCTCTCCTGTATCGGACATGTATTAAGATCTGGGACAGTCTGTATCTTAAATCTGTCGCGCATGTCAGACTGGCAACCAATCACAATCCAACTTCAACGGGCGAATAGGTGCCTATCCGATTATTTCTGTAGTGAACGAGGCGCAGAAAAACCCAACCCAGGCGGCTGACAAAGTTCTTGCCCTCCCTGGGCAATCACCGAAGATTATTATTTGCTTGGATTGGCACCTATTCACCCGTTGAAGTTGGACTGTGATTGGTCGCCAGTCGAACATGCGCAAAAGATTTGAGATACAGACTGTCCCAGATCTTAATCAGCGACATGTCCGATAGAGGAGCGGTTATTAAGTCTGAGTTTTAATCAGATTGGATTGTTCATACCTTGGAATTGAAACATGTTCACTCTCATGATGGGGAATATCCTAGTCAAGTGACGTTAGTACATGCATTAACATGAAAGTCTTGATTTCGGCTTTTTCCTGCCAATATTATTTACAACAGACTTGACGTTCTTAACAAACGTAACGTAATCAGCCTCAAATTTAGGCTGGAATCGATGTCTCTCAAACCCCGCGAAAGCGACATGTTTCAACAGGTACAAATTAAAACAAATTTGACTGCAAAAAATTAAAATTGTTTCCACCATTCACGAGAAAATAGAAGAAATTGGTCTTCAAATGGCATATCATTTAGTTTTCAACAGCCGTGTCAACAAGCGTACACACAGGTGTTGCATTCTACCTTTGTAAACATGCTTTGCCACTCTACCAATCCTTTGGCACAAGCCATGACTTAATTCCATGGCTGCAGCTGTTCAGCATTCACATTCTTGAATGTCGCTACATCATTCAAACGTCACACAGTGACGTCATTTTCCTCTCCTCGTACAATACATGTTCAAGCAGAAAACCCATCGAAGCAGGCAGTTTTTCAAATTTCTCTTAGAAGATATTCTTGCCTTCGTTGTATATGGTGATCCCGTGCTATCATCTGTTATAGCAATAAACTCCTATGATCCTTCAGCAAACTTCGCTGCTGAAAAACTCACAGGGGAGAGTTTACAAAATCCATTGATTTTAAGGCCGATTACATCCTCACCCTATATCTTCTATTTTTTTAACAGCATTTTTAGACTTAAAAGCAGGAAATAACATCTGTATGTCAACTGAGGCTAAATATTGTGGCATGAATATGTTATTTATCCCAAGAACTGAAAAGACAGCTCAGCCATTCCAAGCTAAGTGTGCATCATACTTATTTTTTCAAATTTACCCAAGAATTGTTTAAAGCAGCTTTTCAGATACCTATATGCTCAGGGTTATTGGATATGGAATATCCTTGAGATTGTTCAGTTTATTGAGGTCACAGAGCTTATTTCTTGCGCTGTTAAACTTACCTTCACATACTTTTTGCTATCGTGTTCTTACGCAATTGCCTAATTGTAATATATTACCACAGAATAAAAATAGTCCCTGTACTGCCCCAATGCCCATGCGCGAGTACCCAGATCCCACGTGACAGACCACGTCACTTCTTTCTTCCCATTGCAACTCGTAGTGGAGGAGTCGTTGTTCTTTGTGTCTTGGAAAAAAGTTAACTTCTACATTGGATTACCTCGGATTACCTGCGTCTTTACCTGGATATTTACCTTGGGAGTTTACCTGGGATATTTACCTGTCGTATACGTGGGATTTACTGTGATTCTGTGTGATTACTGGCCTGGAATTCGTCAACGCATCAGGGAGTATCAAAGAGAGAATCAAATAAAACCAACATGGCGTCCGTTTTCTGTATTGTTTGTGAAAAGTCCAAACCGACGACAGATCCCCACTCCGCCTGTCCACCGTGTCGGGGGGTTTGGTGTGACCAGTACGCAAAATGTGATGAATGTGAATCGTGGCCCGACAATATATTTCAGGAGTATCTTGTCGGCTCATATGCTGAGGAAATTTTGCCGCCGCCCGGCTTTACCGGGGCCGAGAATTTGGTCGTATCTCCGCCTCAGTCTGTTAGGAATGGGTCGGAGATACAAGACTCGGTTGTTATGTCCGTTTCGAATTCCATTTCGGCTCGTTCGGTTCGTGAAAATTCTCCGGAGGTTGTTAATGTAACTCCACCACCCGCTAAGTCTGATATTGTTACGGCCGGGTTGGGGGAACAAGATGGCGGTCGTCTTGTCGGAAATCAGACGACCTTCACCTTGACGGCTATCTTGGACCCTTCTACTACGACGTCAATTCCGACATCGGGCTCTCAATACGGAATGGTAAGTTCGGAGTGTATGACTAATGTCCCTGTCAAGGATTCGTCATTTTTACATAAATTAACAACCAATCAGCGCAGTTCGTTTCCAACGTCTGCTGCACCTACAAACACATTTGTTGGTATTAATCCAGTTCCCGACTATGTAGACTATCGCCGTTCTTTATTAAGGAACGTGCCGAATTTATCGAGGGCGCCTGTTCATCTGCTAAAGTCAGGGCCTTCACAGTCTGTCATATCGGGACTGGATTATCGTAGACCCGCTCGGTCTGCGTCTATCCCAGCCTCTGTGGATAGATATATGCATTCGAATTACCCTACAGTATCTTCATACATACCGGTAGTTTCGTCAAATATTGGTACTGCAGCATCTGCGCAACCTACCTTTACTTGTGCATCTACTGATATACAATATCAATCGGCATCTACCCCAGCCCCTGTGGATAGATACATGCATTCGAATTACCCTATAGTATCTCCATACATATCGGTATTATCGTCTAGTAATGGTATTGCAGCATCTGCGCAACCTACCGTTACTTATGCATCGACTGATATACAATATCAATCTACGTCTCGTCCGATTTTATCGGACAGTCGTATGCAACCTGCAACATCATACCATATGGGATCTGCTCACTCCCAGGTATCATCGTTGTATTACGAGCCTGCTGCATCTGCGCATGCTCCGTCTATGGCGGCAACTACGGCCTACTATAGGCTGGCTACTACGTGTGATGCTACTGCTATGCCTTCTATGTATAACAGCAGTGCTCACAAAACCCGGTCGACAACTCGCCAATGGCGACTAAAAAATGACAACTGGCGACTGAATTTTCCAGTCACTCGCCAATGTGTCGATTAAAAAATAGAGTAACTCGGCAAAGTGGCGAGTGAATTTTTGGTCAATGAAGTGTTTAGTCGCCAAAGTATTTTTGTGTTTAGTTTATCAGGCAGCGAAATCCAATCAGGCCTAAAATGTACAGGAAATAATGACAGAATAATGCCGACGATACAGATATGGGGAAGCCTAGTCTATTTATAGAGACCACGTGGTCTGATGTAATATCCGTGCTCTTGAAATCATGCACAGGCGTGACACAATAAGATCACGTGCTCGCCCTAGAAAAGTTAATCCACGACCCGCTGACCGTTCTCAGCCAATGAAATCATCATAGTAAAAATTATAGTAAACAAATTCTATGAAACAATCTTGGCGGGAATTTGCAAGTTCAAGGTCAAGAATGCGATGGTATGCCTGAAGCACGACATGTGCGTTTTGACTTCAGTGTCGCTTCTAAAACAATTATAGTCAAGTAAAACCAGCTCAGTAAATTTATATGCTGAAAGACAAACGTCATGTGGTAAAAGTTTGCAGAGAAGAGTTTGGAACTTTTGTTTCACCTGACCCGACTTTTCATTCAAGCCATTTCGGATTTGTGTAACCGACACACAAATGATCGTTTCCTTCGCGCAAAATTTCGAGGGTACACTGCAATATTTTTTTTTTCTCTTTTATTTTTCAAACTAACACTGGATTATCATGTTGTTGGAAAGACTGATTCGTCTGTCACTTTATTACATCGAAAGGTCGCTAGGGATTGGCGAGTGAATAAAACATTAGGTCGCCAATGTGGCGAGTAGATTTTTAGCCTCACTCGACAAATGGCGACCAACTGGAAATTTTTTTTGTGACCCCTGAACAGGTTGCCTAATTTGCATACTGCTCCTGCGTACTCTCCGCTTCCGGTTCGTCCCGCAGTATTTAGGCCCGCATCATACCCTTCCGTAGCTTCTGTTGATCGACCGCATGATGTACCTCGTCGTGTGATGTCACCTTCTCGTTCTTTCGTGACGTCACACTTGACTTCCGGCACATCGGGTGCCTACTTCCGGTCTCCATCACCTAGACCCGTGAGGCGTTCTATGCCATATCACGCTTCTGTTCCGAGACGTGAAGTTAAGGTTGCACACCCGTACTTGCCTAGATACCCAGCTAGGCCGGCGATGTCTCAGTATCCTGCTGCAGCTGGTACTCCACTTCTTCCTGCTTCTGTCCGGCAGTACCAGACTCCAGTGACAACTATTTCTGCCGACCTGTCTAATAGGATGAATAGATTGTCCGCTGATTTTGCAGCATTACAAAGAGATATGTTGATGCCTCCTCCACCGCCTCCGTCACCAGTACCGCGCTGGGCTGGCTATCAACCTCGCCTCGTGTCATCGAGACGTCCGCCTTCTCCTTCCCGTGCTACGCAGCCACTTGATCTCTCGTTAGCTGGTATTCCTGCACCTCCTGCATTTGTGCCTAGGTTTCCTTCTACTGACCTTAATGTGACAGTGAGGAATGCTGAGCCGGAAACGGAAGAAGACGCGTCGCTCTTTGACACTGATCCGGATTCGTCAACGACCAATTATGCACAGACTTTGGCTCGCTTGTACGAAATGTTTCCGGATATGCCCCCACCGCCAGTTTTGGATTCGAGGAGAGTGACTGCGATGTCGGACCTCCGGCCGGAGCCTACGCATCACACATCTCTCCCGCCCTCCAGAGCCGTTATTGAATGTGCTGACCGTGTGCGGGATGCCTTTGCTCTTCCTAGGACCCAGGATGAGAGGCAGAGTCTCCTTCAACCTAGATCGTTATTTAGGCGTTCTAAAGGAGCTTTCCCGTTGGAGAGGCCTACTTTCCGGGCCTACCAAGTACATGGCTCTCCCTGGCATAGCCGATCTGCGGTCCAGGAACCGGAGTTCGAGCAGTTCATAGGGGCAACTCCGCCCAAGAAAGACATTCCTCTTTCCATACGTCAGATGTGTATCCTGGAAGACACATCTAGACAAGGGATTGCGATTTCTTCTCACCTCGATTGGTTCCTATTTGCTATTCGATCGATTTTGAATCGCATTCCTGAAACGTCTTCAACTGGTTATGTTCCTATTCCGGTTGAAGATGTTACCCTGATGAAGGACTTCCTGACGGCAGCTGCGCGCACGGACGCTGATCTAATGGCCTCATCTGCCTATTTGTCAGCCATGTTCGTGCACCTTAGACGTCTCACATTGTCTCAGGCCCTGCCTACGTACACCCCAGGCAGTGTGAGGACCGCTTTAAGGGAGCAGTCCCCCGCCTCAGGACTTCTGTTTGCCGGCGTGCTTCCGGTATTACAGAATGAAATGTCCGCTGCCAGGACCACGCATACTTATTTTGCGCCTCAGAGGAAGCGATCAGCTCCTGCAGCTGCTACTTCATCTTCCTCGCAGTCTAAGAAAGCCTCGACTGAGAGCTCTTCTGGGACTTATGGGCCCAATAAGTTTGCGGCCTCCTCATCGAAACAACCGGGCGGAAATTCGAGAGGAAGGGGGGGTGGCCGATTTAAAAGAGGCAGCGGAAGAGGGAAGTCCGCTAAACCCCCCCCAAAGAAATGAGGGCACGGGCCATGCAGATGTTCGTTCTGCATGGCGAGATCGCACTATGCCGCCTTTCCCGATCATACCAATGCCGGATCTCCCTGTAGGCGGGAGACTTACCCGGTTTTGGCAGAATTGGGAGGCAATCCAGGCAGATCCGTGGGTGGTGAACACCTTACGACATGGGTATCGACTGGAGTTCGCCACAACTCCCCCGTTGACTTCCTCACCCATGTCGTCTCGGATTCCGGTGCGTCAAGGATACCTGAAGGAGATTCAAAAGTCCGTGGACAAGTTGGTAGAGAAGGGTGCTGTGATCGAACTTCCTCCAACCGATATGTCTCCGGGCTTTTATTCTCCGGTATTCCTGGTCCCCAAGAAGAATACCTCAGAGATGCGCATGATCATCAATCTGCGTTGCCTGAACAAGGACTTCTTGGCCTCGCCTCCTCATTTCCGCATGGAGTCTTACCACTCAATTCGTACGGCTCTAATGCAAGGGGACTGGATGACGTCTCTGGACCTCCAGGACGCCTACCTTCATGTTCCGATTTTCAGGGGTCACCACAAGTACCTGCGCTTCCTGGTCGGCAACCGGAAGTTTCAGCTGCTTGTGCTCCCTTTCGGACTGTCCACGTCCCCATGGGTCTTCACCAGAATTTTCAATCCGGTGGCGGCGTTCCTGCACTCTCGAGGGCTAAAGTATCACTTTTATCTCGACGATTCCCTTCTGAGGAATCAGTGCAGGAACGATCTCATCAAGGACACCAGCTTTGCTTGGGAGATCCTAGTTGCCCTGGGCTACCTTCCTCACGAGGGCAAATCAGAGTTGACGCCATCGCAGTCTCGAGTCTTCCTCGGAGTTTCATACAACACCCTATCGGTACTGGCGAAACCTCCAGAAGACCGCTGGAAGAAAATTCAGGTGGCAGTGCCGGAGTTCATTTCGGCACCGCACAGGAGTGCTCTCCAATTCGCTGCAATGATCGGCCTGTTAACATCCACTCAGGATGTAACTCCTCGAGGCCGGTTGCAGCTTCGGCCGTTGATGATGCACCTCAACGACTTTTGGCCGAAAAGACACCTTTGTCCATCTGTCCCTGTGACAGAGGATGTCAAACGTCTCCTTCGCTGGTGGCTGCAGCCGGAGAACGTGATGATAGGTGTCACCTTCCTTCCTTTTCAACCGGTCCATCAACTGTTCACGGATGCATCGATGGAAGGATGGGGAGCACATTTGGGTTCGAGGTCAGTCTCCGGCTTGTGGAACGACAGCCAGCGGAAGTTACACATCAATGTATTGGAGTTTCTCGCTGTTCACCTCTCCATACAGAGATTCCTTCCGGACCTAACGAACCAAAGCTTGTTAGTAGCCACCGACAATACGACTGTTCTGGCTTACATAAACAAGCAGGGGGGAACTCACTCCCCCCAGCTTCTGGATCAGGCACAGAAGTTCTTCAACCTTTGTTGGAGCAACGGAATTTCTGTGCGAGCTCGTCACATTCCCGGTCATCTGAATGTTTTGGCAGACACCTTATCCAGGCCAAGTCAGATAATTTCGACCGAGTGGCAGCTTCACGAGGACATCTTAGCCCAGATGTCTCGGATATGGGAGATGCCGAATGTAGATCTGTTCGCCACCCGTTGGAACCATCTACTGCCGGTCTATGTGTCTCCTGTTCCGGATCCAGCAGCCCTGGCAGTCGACGCCCTGTCTTTGGACTGGTCCGACATGATTGCGTACGCGTACCCGCCGCCAGCAATCTTGTCACAAGTCCTCCGGAAGATCCGAGCACACCCGTGCGTGGTCTACCTTGTGGCTCCGTGGTGGCCCTCTCGCCCATGGTTTGCAGACCTGATGGATCTTCTGATAGACGTGCCTCGTCTTCTGCCGCTCTGGTGGAACCTGCTTCGCCAGCCGAGATCCAGTCTTTACCACTCGAATCCCGGTCTTTTTCATCTGACCGCGTTCAAGTGCTCCAGCATCAGCTCGCTAAGACTGGATTTTCTGTCGAAGCGTCCGAAAGGATGGTCCGGTCCACCAGAGCATCAACGACTGCGGTGTACCAGAACAAGTGGAAGATCTTCGCTGCCTGGTGTTCTAGTCGTGGAATCGTTCCAACCTCTGCCACTGTTCAACAGGTAGCGGACTTCCTTTTGTATCTGTTTCATGACAGACAGCTTGTTCCGGCCACGGTCGACGGTTATCGGTCCGCTATTTCGAGGGTACTTCTGCTGACCACGGGTGTCAACCCATCGCTCGACGTCAACCTCTCTGCCCTTCTTCGTTCCTTTCGGGTGGAGAGGCCTACTCCGACGCCGCAGCTTCCTAAATGGGATTTGGCTCTGGTTCTGAGACGGCTTTCTGAGCCGCCTTTCGAACCCATCGGCACCTGTGAGTTGAAGTTTCTATCTTACAAGACCGTATTTCTGATTGCCTTTGCCTCTGCCGCCCGCGTATCAGAAATCCATGCCTTGGACTTCAGGTCTTTAAGATATAATCCTCAGTGGACCTGGGTGGCGTTATCCACTCTCCCGGAGTTTGTCGCTAAGAATCAATCTCTCTATGACAATCTTCCGAGGGAGTTCGTCATCCCGGCTCTGTCCAACATCTTGTCTGCAGGTGTTGACGATGACAGAGTCATGTGCCCCGTCAGAGCTCTCTCTTGTTACTTGGCACGCGTTGAACAGCAGAGAGCAGGGCGGGTGCGGCTATTTATCCCGTTTGGGCCCTCATCGAAGCAGGAGATTTCTAAAAACACTATATCTTCCTGGCTTTCGAAGACTACTCGGTTTTCCTATTCGGACATTCCTTCTGAGTTAACTAATTTAACCAAGGTCTCCGCTCATGAGGTCAGGGCTTTGGCGGCTTCCTGGCCTCTATGGACCAATAGATCGGTATCTGATATTATGAGGGCCTGCCACTGGAGGAGTCACATGACCTTTGTGTCCCACTACCTCCGGGATATGACGCTGCAAAGACGGGACATCTACTCTCTGGGCCCCCTGGTGGCTGCCCAGTCCGTTGCAGACCCGTCTACCAAGCACTAGACCCCTAGTGTTTTTACCAGGTTTTAAATTTGGTAAGTTACTTGCTCTCCCCAAATTTTAAAAAAGAGGGGGGGGGGCGGGTATTTTGGGTCTAGTGTATGTCAGCTTTATTCACTGGGCCTGTAGTTTCTATAGGCCGGATGAGTATATCAAGGACCATATCGTCATTATTATACATTTATGGTCTTTGATTACTTCGCTGACTCCTGTACTCCCCTTCGCTTATGCTCGGGGTCCTTTTGTTTCCGACCACTCATTCCCTCCGTCCTGCTATGGTATTCTAGCAAAAAGTATGTGAAGGTAAGTTTAACAGCGCAAGAAATATGAAAAATTTGAAAATCAATTTTCCTATTTCTAAGCTTAAACTTACCTTCACATACTGTGATGGCCCTCCCAGCCTCCCCGCTGATGGGTTATTCACACTGCGTTGAATGGGGAAGAAGGAAGTGACGTGGTCGGTCACGTGGATCTGGGTACTCGCGCATGGGCATTGGGGCAGTACAGGGACTATTTTTATTCTGTGGTAATATATTACAATTAGGCAATCGCGTAAGAACACGATAGCAAAAAGTATGTGAAGGTAAGTTTAAGCTTAGAAATAGGAAAATTGATTTTCAAATTTTTCATTTTGAAGACATGCATTGTTGCAGCTTCATCACTGAGGCCACTGTGGTACGATTTTGTCAGGTGGAATTTTTCACAGAGAACTAGTTCAATCACACTGACCAACTTGGCAAAAAATAGGGTAGTGGCCACTCTGTTGAAGCAGAGTGCTTTCTCACTGTCAGATGTTACAAGTTGCTCGAGCTGTCTGCATGTATTCCACCTCATTTTCGTGTCACGGGAGTGACAAAAGTGAGTATAATTGTTTTGCTGTCTAAGACCTATCTCATCCACAGATAAACAGTTTACAATGTATGTTTATAAATCATCTATTAAAACAGCAACTAAAACCTGGCTAATATGAAAAATCTAAGTGTATTATATTTGCTAGAAAATCTTCTTAAAAGGCTGTCACGGGAGTCACAGCTTCTTTGTCACGGAAGTCACACTGTACAGGCTTTGTTATCCAGCAAACTTTTTAATGTGTTAATTTTATTTTTTCTGCACATTTGTTATTACATGTATATTATTACTTTCTAAAATGGTTGATCCAAAATGCCACTAACAGCTACAGAAAGGCAGAGAAAGAAGAGGGAGAAGTTAACATGAAACCATGCTCCATTTGCTGTTTATAAACAAAAGTGTAGACAATACCGGAATAAGTATAAGGAAACAAAGGGAAGGGAATTCACAAAATTAACCCAAGAAGATAAAGCAAAACATCTAGAAAGGAAAAGGCTGCTTGACAGGGATCAACAGTGGAAATGTCGAGAAAAGAAACGGTTACTATCAATTCCCACTTAAGAAAATAGTCCAAAAGCATACTCAGCAAAGCATTCCTTGAGTAGGGCTACCAAACAGGCGAAGAGCGCATTGCTGAAAAGTCCAAGAAAGAAAAAAGCTGTTCTTCATAGACTGATTTTGTATTATTTCAATTTTCTTGACTTGTGAATAAAATAATGTAAGAAATATTTTATGTGAGTTGTTTCATGATAAGGGTGCTACTTGTCATGCTTGTCACGGGAGTATGTAAGACCATGTGGTGGTTCTTTGTTTATCAATTTAATTTATTTATAAATCTTGAAACCTTCAAGTAGATTACAGTGTGGACCAACATCGCATATCTTATCTGGAAGGCTACAGCAAGAACAAAATGGGAAGGCAGTCAATCTTTTTTGATCGCAGCTGTCACGGGAGTCACGATTTTCTTTTTCAAATTTTGATTTGAAGTTGTACTGAATTGTAAAACAATATTATTCAAAATAGTGACCTGTTATTACTATTCAGAAGAAGTAAATAGCACTGCATATTAGTTTTAGAATTTGGAACCTACAGTGGAAAACAAATGAAAAAAATGAGTAGCAATGTCATGGGAGTCACCTTGGAATGGCTGAGCTAGTGAAATTTGTAGAATGTTTGCAGAATTTCTCTCCGCAGATGCCTGAAGTTAACTTTTGCCGTGTGAATAATCAGAAGAAATAGGGTAACATGTATGTTGCAAATGTGTGTAAGTTGCTTTTCACAACTGACAAATGTTAGACTGATATCCATCAGTTCAAGACAAATGTGGAAGAGACCATAATCACTTCACTCTTTCTCTTTTCAGTTTTCAATGATGGCTCCACCAAGGACTTGCTATGCCTTGAAGGGACAGTGCCTGTCAAATATAAAGGTAGCAACAGAGTGTTGTAATCTCATCATCATTAATGTAAAATGAAACGTGTGTAAACCGACCATGCTTGGGACCAGATAATAGTGCCGGTTTTGACAGGGTTCTGGTTTATTACGGTTCAAAATACTTCAAATTTTAGAATTGATACCTTGGATTATGCAGGTATTTAGAGGTTGGTCGGTTTACCCAAGTGTCAGTGAGCTTCCTATGAGACTGAGTACAAGTATATTGTCTGTCAGTGAGCTTTCTATGAGACTGAGTACAAGTATATTGTCTGTCAGTGAGCTTTCTATGAGACTGAGTACAAGTATATTGTCTGTCAGTGAGCTTTCTATGAGACTGAGTACAAGTACATTGTCTGTCGGTGAGCTTCCTATGAGACTGAGCACAAGTACATTGTCTGTCCGTGAGCTTCCTATGAGACTGAGTACAAGTAGTACATTGTCTGTCAGTGAGCTTCCTATGAGACTGAGCACAAGTACATTGTCTGTCAGTGAGATTCCTATGAAACTGAGTACAAATACATTGTCTGTCAGTGAGCTTCCTATGAGACTGAGTACAAGTACATTGTCTGTCAGTGAGCTTCCTATGAGACTGAGTACAAGTACATTGTCTGTCAGTGAGCTTCCTATGAGACTGAGTACAAATACATTGTCTGTCAGTGAGCTTCCTATGAGACTGAGTACAAGTACATTGTCTGTCAGTGAGCTTTCTATGAGACTGAGTACAAGTACATTGTCTGTCAGTGAGCTTCCTATGAGACTGAGTACAAATACATTGTCTGTCAGTGAGCTTCCTATGAGACTGAGTACAAGTACATTGTCTGTCAGTGAGCTTTCTATGAGTACACTTGCCCCTCATGATAACGCTGAAGTTGGGGGACAAAACATTGGCTGCACTATCGCGAATCCGTATTGCAGCAGCATAATTTACAGATATATATCGTGTATATAGAAAGACATAACAGTGAATGTGCTATACTGAAACCCACTTTATAATGGACTGTGTTATAATGAGGGACAGGTGTACACAGTAAATCCTCTAATAATCTGATCACCTCAGGGGTTCATAGAAGTCACATTTTACAGACAATAGTAGTCAATTGAGAAGTCAAGAATCGTGGTAAACTTATGAAAACTCAATTTTGGCAAAATGCTAATGTTAAAGTATTAGATTATTACAAATAAAGAGGGTACAATTCTAGAAAAAAATTGAATATTGATTGGACAAAACTCAATTCATCAAAAAAAGCCCTGAATATTTTGATGTCTATGAAGTAAAGTCCAAAACATATTCTTACAACACCGAGCTCTAATTGTCTCCATATTATACACGGTTCCCATGCGGTCGGAAGAACCGGGAAAAGTCGGGGAAAATGCAAAAAGCTGTTCACGGCCTTGAAAAGTCCTTGAATTTCATTCTTGGGGTCGGGGAAAAATAGCATCCATCCATAATTCATGCAATCGAAAATTTCACTGAAGTCTCAGGGCACTTGTCCTGCTTGAGAGATTTATTTTTGTAGAAAATCAAAATCTCTGGAAGTGTGGATGTCGTGGCCATCAAAATACACATAAACTGGTTTAGTAAAATGCGTATTACGTAAGCACTTTTGCAGAGTTAGTTACTGCGCATGTCAAGAAGTTGACTTCCGGTATTGTATTTGAGGACACCAGTCCATTCGTCTCCTCGTTGGTTCGTCAGTTTGTGTGAAGCGTGTACCTGTCATTCACTTCGTAAGTTACTACAGTACAGTCTGATAAAACTGGTGTTGGTACTTGTAATCTTCACTGGTAACGATAATTTACACGAAATATCTCCTCCAAGCAGGTCGCAAGTTGCATGGTTTACGGTTTCCAGGGGCAACGTTTTAAAGGGGGATAACTCCGCTCAATATTCTACAAAAGTTGTCTCCCTTGATCTTTTTTTCTAGCTTTGTTCTCTTATCAGTTCTAATATTTTTTTAACTTGTTCAAACTATATAAAGATGAACAATTATTGAGGGATCCTCCAATCAAGATTTCCAGAACTAGAACACTTTTCAGACATTTCAATTATTTTCTTTTTTTCATAGAATGAAAGAAAACGTGAATTTATTTTCAAATAAAAAAGTTTATCCATTTGAGTCTGGAAAAAGACTTATAGGTATGGAAAAGGTCTGGAATTTTGAAATCTCCAAGGTGTGGGAACCCTGTTTTATAATTGGATCCCCATTCTAATATATTGGATCACCCTCTATAATCTTTAAATAATGAAGGAATAATGATTTATTTTTTGCGTTGATGATTTTGGACCATTTTGTCAACTTCCTGTTCTAATAAGGCCATCCACAATAATATTTTTGTTTCCAGTAACCAACTTTGGTTAAGAACAGTTAGGGATAGTAGGCCTACATGTAGCTGTATTTTTGAACTGGTCACATGCCTTTGCTAACAGAGACTTCCTGGTGATTTCTATCTCTCTGTGACAAATTCTTTTTGTCACTTGCTGTTGCCTTATTTATTGCAGGTTCAGCATACAACATTCCAGTGTGTCTGTGGGTGCTGGACACCCACCCTTACAACCCTCCGTTAGTGTATGTACGCCCCACCAACAATATGAGAATACGCCAGGGCAAACATGTGGATGGTAATGGAAAGATAGACCTGCCCTACCTACGAGAGTGGCGATATGTAAGCTCATGCATTTGTTGTACCCTATCTCTGTGACTGTTCAATGCTAGATCTTCCTAATTTGGGCATACGTACCCTCTATTTGGCGTGGCAAAAAAAATCCAGAGTAGGGTCTGAGAGCAAATTAAATAAAAAAATAAAAAATCCCCCAAAACAGGAAAATTTAGTATGTTTTGAGTTGAATATGATGCTAATTGATTTCGATATGAAAAGTTGAAAAGTACGATTCACCCAATCAATCAACATATATTTCATTTTTGGACAGATTGGCAGAGCCCCATTTCCTATTTCCTGATTGAGCCTTGCCCTACCCTATAATCTCATATATTCTGAAAGCTAACATCATTATTGACTTTTTCGGGACACCTCAATTAATACCCAAGGGGGTAGTCTTCACCTCCGAGGAACTGATCCACACCCCCTTTTCTCTCGAACTAAGCCTCGCCCCAAACCATATCCTCATATAATCTGAAAGCTTTCATCATTGTGCAGTTATGGGAAACTTCCATTAGAACCAGGAGGTTGTACTCCCCACAAGAAACTGAACCCCACCCTCTATCTCCAGAAGAACATCGTTGTACCCTGTACACCAGAACCTCGAGTCTTGTAAACTTGAAGACCAGACCAATTGCCATAAATTCAATCCATCAGTTTGCTTCAATTTAAGGCTGTTCTTATTTCCTCTTTTAATTTCTGCCATCTGTTTCCGCTATCAAATACTTTTTATAATTTAATTTATAAAATTAGATCAATAATATGATAATACCAGGCTGCGCTGTTCGTAGCTAAATAATATATAGCCCTCTAGTATGAGGGCTATACGACGGTCCCAGTCACCCCCAGCGAGGGTTGTAGATACTTTTATTACGAATCACCCACCTCTGAAACTGCCGTACATCTAATCTCTATCCCCTCCTGCGCACTATTTTAAAATCTTGCGCACTATTGTGAAATAGTAACGCATATATCGCTGTCTGAATTTTCCAGTCGAAAACTTCAACTCTCTACGCGCCATGTTGGTGACGTCACTGTATATGTGTGCTGGGCTGTTTGCAATTGAACATGGCGCGTATAAAGTGGAAGTTGTCGACTGGAAAATTCAGACGGCGATATATGTGTTACTATTTCACAATAGTGCGCAAGATTTTAAAATAGTGCGCAGGAGGGGATAGAGATTAGATGTACGGCAGTTTCAGAGGTGGGTCATTCGTAGTAAAATTATCTAAAACCCTCGCTGGGGGTGACTGGGACCGTCGTATAGCCCTCATACTAGAGGGCTATATATTATTTAGCTACGCTGTTCGAAGCTAGTTTCACTGTGTACATGTACATGGCGTATCACCTTAAAGTTTATTGTAACATGCATACTTTTCTGTTTATCATGTTTATTTCAACATTTATTCTGTAGTCTGCAGTCGCAGTCTGACTTATGTTTATTCTAACATGTATTCCATGCTTATCACCCCTGCAGCCACAGTCTGATTTGCTGGGTCTAGTCCATGTATTGTGTATCATATTTGGAGAGGAGCCCCCTGTGTATGCTACTGCTGGGGTTCCCGGCATGATGCCTGGGTTGGCCCGTCCTCCCTACCCTGCTGGTCAGGCGTCAACACCCTACCCAGCAGCTGGGCAAGGTAAGGACCTTTTGATTATGATAACAGTCTGGGTTCATATGCCTCTTGTGAAGTCTTTAAATCTCCCGGAATTTAATTGCTAACCTGGAAAATCCTGAAAAATGCTTAAAAATAAAGTTAAACTCCTGGAATAACTACACTTTCATCTTCCAGGAGAACCAGCCATGTGATGCCACACCTTACTGTGCCAAAATTTGTTCTTGAACTTCGTTAATTTGCTCATCTTTGTTGCAAGATATTGTACTTTATTCTCCTGGAAAATGGTTCCCACATCCCATACTTTTTTGATGCTAAACTGTTGTAAGAGGTTATATTTGACTGTTAATCTTGGCTTACTGTTTCTGGGAATGGTCGATGTTTTCAAAAACCGATCTTGAAACCCTCCATTATCACGCCTGTTTGGAAACGGTGAAGTTCGTGACCTGCTTGAATATGACGTCGGAGTCTGATTACGATCTTTCATGGTGAACAATCATATCGAATTTTCTAGCCGACATTTCTGTTGTAACGCCAACAATGTTAAAGAGCTAAAATGTAATGTCTTTGTTGATGTCATGATGATATCATCATACCCATTTCTTGTGCAACGCACGTCACAATAGGATGTCCAACAGAATCGACTAGTCGATATTGTACGACATTATCGTAATCAGACTCTGATGTCACGGGTCAGAGGTTATGGCTTGGATACATTTTTCACCCCATCTGTTTTACTGTGTTAAATACTCCAATTTGATGTCATTTTTCGTAGAAAACAAAATATCAAAATCAAATTCCCTGTATGTTTTCATGCAAAGTGTACCTGGGGTTATTTGGTGGAACCTTTAAAAGTATTGACCCGGAAAGTCCTGAGAAACTCCTGGATTTTTTTTCCTGCTTTAGGTGTATGGATCCTGCCAGTATATGTATGTTAATTAAGGGCTGGGGGGTCAAAATTGATGAAAAAAATTGTAACGCACATTTGTGTAATACTACATCGATAAGTGATTATCTTGGTGAATTCTTGTTTGCTTCAGGGTGCAATTTCAATCTCAGTAAACTCAGATATAATATCACAGAATATTATATCTGAATTCAGCCCTGTATAAATCCCATGCGAATTTGAAACTACTATTGTTAGCCAATCAGGTGCCATGGCTAGCTTGTTGAAATCACGCCCACAGTAATTACACACGGTAGCTCGTGGACTAATATATAAACATTATCGGGAAACAGTATCCAAATATGGCATCATTTCCAGACAGTGTGATTTGTAAACCGTGAAGATCAAAGAGTTTACTCCCGCCGAAAAGTCAGGCTTTGTTAGGGGGTAGAAAATATCAAAAGATTATGCCACACGAAAATGTTAATCGCCGTGAAATAAACGTCAATCATTGTCGGAGAGAAATGTAAAAAAAATTCATGATTGGCTTATTATGGGATCTCGCAGAATATCAGCAAACATTTCGCACAAAGTTTTCATAGCGTTACGTCTAGATGGTATTCCCCTGATTTACCATCTTGGTTTACCTACATTGGGTGCAATTTTTGCCTTCAAAATCGTATTAAGGATGGTAAAATCTTCACCTGATTGAGTTGAGACCCTCTTAGCTATGTATTTTGTGTGTTAAAATTATGGTCTCTATAACTTTATTGTGAATATCATTCTATAGGTTTCGCTATGCCCGTGCCTGGTGGAGGGGCCGGGGCTGCACCCTATCCTGGTGGAGGATATCCACCAGCAGGAGGCTACCAGGCCCCAGGAAACACGCCCTACCCCAGCTACAGCAACCCTGCAGCACCTGGTGCTTATCCCCCTCAATACCCTACACCCGCCCAGAGCTACCCGGGATATCCTAGTCAAGGGGGAGGAGGCTACCCAAGTGGCGGAGGAGGCCAGCAGTGGGGCGGTTATAGCACGCCATATCCACCCAGTCAAACCAGCAGTTATCCCGGGACTACCAGTAGTAGCAGCACCACCCCTAGTAGTAAGTAGGCCTACGGCAAAAAGTCTGTGACAAAGAAAATTCTATATCCTCCTATTTGGGGGAGCAGGGGTCACAAGACGAGAAAAATGTAAATACTATTTCGATACATATCTGCTCTGAAAATATATTCCATTACATGAAAGTAGTAACAAGATCCCCAGCGCCTGCGCGAGTGTTGAAAATTGGGGTCTTCATAACCCAGAACCAGAACCTGAATGAGATTTGTAACCCCTGCTCCCTGAATACAGAAATTGGGGACATGCTACTCCAAAGGATATCTGTTAGCTATTTCTTTATTCTCATTGCATCAGGTTGTATACCTCCTGCTGTCGGATATACCCACTGATTGCACTGTGTCAGTGCGCAGCTTTTTGTGTGCATGGCTGTCGATCAGTCAACATCGTCCATTAATAAATTGAGCGGATTAGTCTCCGGCGCACAACTAAAGAAGATGTTGCATAATAGTTTTCAAATAGTTGAGCAACTAAGTTTTTCATTCTCCCATAAGATACCTCAGTGGATGCATTTTCCATCTCTCTCATAGGCAGATAAATTTACCCTGTTGCAATCAGCATCAATAAAGACTCAATACGCATGCACGCCAGGTATTTTTGTGTTGTGCAATCAGAGGTGGTGACACTGTCAGCTAAGGAGTTACAAACTCTGACAATTGAAGAATGCTGTTTCTCTAGCAATAGTCTTATGTTAGTCAACAATAGATTCAGGTACATGTACCCAGTCCCCAGTCCCCACAGTGTGGGAATGGAAGTAACAAGAAAGTGTACAGTTTCAGTACTAGCTGCGAAGGTGTATAGCTAGCTGCAAGCTGAAATTAGTGCATATACTTGATGAATAATTGATTTTTTTAGCTTTGATGGAATTGCTAAACCAAGTAAAGTTGGTATTAAGAGGTACTGTAGAAAATCAGTGGACTGTGTCTTTAAATGTTCTTTATGAAAGACCTCCATTTTCGACAATCACAGTGATCTATACACCTCCGATTTGAAAACATGCAGCTAGCCATACACCACCCTGTAAAGACTCATTTGTGAAGCTGCGAGAATATTCTGCAAACATTGATATAGATGATCACTGATTCCAACGTGATCATGAAGCTCAATCACCATTCTAGCGACCATGTGATTCTTCTCAGAAAAAAAGGATCAGAAATGTCCAAAATGTTCAATTAATATGCGTTGGAGACCATTTTAAGTTTTACGTCAATGATTAGATCAAAATATTCCAGTGTTGATATGCTCTGTTATGAATATCTTCTTCAGACAATCATTATAGGCTCTCTGATTGGAAGAAAACTGAATGTACTATATATATAATCACACAAATGTTGAAATTTGCATTCAATCTTACCCATTGAGATACTGTTTCTACCACAGCTAGCCGATCATCGCTAACACCTTCACAGCTACTGAAATCTGTACACTTCCGTTTCCTCCCCTTTTGGTCTTAATCTTCACTACAAGAATTATTTGAATCTTTACTGAATTACATGAGCAGTGTGACTAACGTCACAGGACCTACGAAGTACAGTAGGCATTAGGACTCGAACACGAACTGAACTCTTGGAAATCCCCACCCCCAGTTGAAATCCTGCCTATATTAAGATGGGCACTGATTTTCATCATAAATCACCAGAAATTTCCATCAAAAATAGGTCAGCTCAGAACTTGTTGGTAACAGTCTCCTAATGCGCCTTCGTTCCAAAATAAATAACGATCACCGATTTAGTTTTACATTTTTTTTTAAGGAAACAGATTGAATAATATAAGTTCACTAGATTTCAAGCTTTACGTGTGAAAATACATCTACATCTCTTTAGTGGTTTTTAGTGCCCTTGTCCAGGATCAAAACAACTTTTTAAATCACATTATTTTCCCAACAATACACCAATTTTTTATATATAGTACTATAGTATAGAAAGGTAGCATTTATGTAGTTTACGGTAATTCAACTCGAGACCAACACCTTTTATGCACAAGATAATAATGATTCTATGTGATTTTCCTGAGCATAACCGGTACAAAGACGAATAAATAGCGTCTCTACATCACGTTGTTATTTAGATATATGAGACAACACATTTTGGGTATCGGCAATCTGATGAATGTACTATTCCGGTTTCCTTGTTTCACATTATATTCTATGGCAGTTGATCGTTGATTTTCTTTATGATAACGTTAAACCACCTCAGCTTCGTTGTGCAAACAGCGCTGAATTTTTGAGGGTATATGCAGTAGGGTATTTTTAGCCGGAGTGTAACTGATAGGCCTACTCATTAAATGCGATAAAACGCTGGAGCAAAACGGACCACAGTTTTCTTAGCAATGATGACATACATAGTTTGGATGTGAAACAGGATAGCCTACACGTTACAGGCTACAGCTTACATATATATAACAATATACTGAAGTGTTAATTATAAATCTAATTTTAATCAGAATTATTTCAGATCAGAACTTGCTGGTAACAATGCCCTAATGCACGTTCATGCCAAAAATCAAGGTTCTAATGTCAACGGTTCTCCTTATTTTGCCGACGAAAGGATTCGGATGGACTGACTCACTCACTCATTACCGGACAATTTGCGATCTGTAGCCTACTTCGTAGGAAAAACAAGATGCTTCGCAAGTTATCTTGTCACAGAGGTGTTCTAATATGATTCGGAAAGAAACAGTGTAGTTCATTTAGTGTGTGTCCAGTTGGCGTATCTCTCATAAGAATTAAGTACGGTATATGCTGTAGTGATGAATTTTAACTGACCGGTCATTGTTCTGTTGTAGCAGGGGGACCGGGGTCTACAAACACAGTGACGGAGGAACACCTGAAAGCTTCCCTGCTATCAGCCGTGGAGGACAAGATGAAGAGACGACTGAAGGAGACGTTTGCACAGGCACAGGTTAGTTCGTTCTTCTCCTCTATCTACGCGCATCTGTAAATTGGACTGTGCAGTCTGGAGGGTCTGAGAGAGATATGATAGAGCAGTCTGGGTGGTTTGTGGGAGAGATTTGATTGGGTGATGGGGAGGGTCTGTGGGAGAGATGTAATTGGGTTGTCTGTGGGAGAGATTTGATTGGGCGGTCTGTAGGTTCTGCTGAAGGGATTTTATTGGGCGGTCTGGAGAGGGTTTGGGAGAGATTTTAATGAGTGCCCATCACTAGATGTGAGTACCCTCATGGTGAATACATTATGACTAATACATCCTTTATTCATAAAACTCTCACTGTATCAGTTAAGACTTTCTAATGTGAGAGAGTTTTATCGTATCTTAATGAACAAATCAATGCTTTATTTGTGACGTGTGTCATATTTTTCACTTGCAGAGAGGAATGCAAACATCGAGGGAGAAAATTCTTCGAGACTACGCTTTATATTATTAACATTCTCTGATTTTTTCACACAGGCTGAGATGGATGTACTTTATAAAACACAGTCAGAACTTCAAACTGGGAAAACCAAGTTGGAGAAACTTATACTGGACCTGGACAGAGAAAAGGTGAAAATATCATGAACATTTTTCTGTGGGAAATAAAAAAGGTTGACGTGGTGCTAAAAAATGATGCGGCAGTGCCTGTGCAGCTAGAAAGTTCTTGTATTCAGCTTTAATGAATATTGTTATTAGCCTTGAGTAACTGTGCAGTTTCGAGAAATGTTGCTTGTATCAAAAGTTTCACAAAATAATTCATGTTGGCACATGCTGTAATACAAGAGATTTTCTTTTGAAGATTCTGATACTGAGCTTTCTTACATCGGAGGGTTGACTTTATGGCTATTATTCAGTGGAAACCTATAATCATATCATATGCTGCTATTTCAGGTTGAGATAGAGAAGAATATCCGCCTGTTGTCCGAGAAAGATCAGGAAGTAAAGGAGACGCTCAGTAAGATGGAGAACCAGGATAAAGTGGATATAGATGATGCTGTTGTTACTACGGCCCCTCTGTACAGACAGTAAGTCACACAGACTTACAGAAATACATTGTACAAAGACTTGTACTGTAGCTTACTTGATTATACTTGTATTGCAAATTTCCTTTGCTCTGTTCCAACATATTTTTTGGGGGTGGTGGGGGGGGGGGGAATGGGGAATTGGGAATTATACCCTCCACATTTGAAATTTTCTTTTGTCTTCACAATCTTCTGAGAAAAATTCAACCACATATGCCATTTTCGTGAAACAGTCTTTACTCTATTGTGATTTCATGATAGATACTTTTCCAAGGGAGATAATTTCCAAGGGACATAATTAAAATTTCAAGGGAGATTATTCAAATTCCATAATATCACTGCTCATATTTTAATGCCTAATTGGCCGTTTCATTACATGCTATTGCTCTACAGAGTATGTGTTTGGAGTTAACCAGAGTTTATTGACACATACATCATGAACAAATGCAAAGATTTTTTTTTTTTTTTTTTCGAAATTTGTATCGGGGGAAAAATCACTGAGGCCTTGGTACATTTGATCAGATATGTTTTGAGTTCAACGTATACATTGTCCGATTTCTGTGGTACAAGTTCCAAAACTCATTTCCAAAAGAACAGAGCATGGTGCTTCACTTAAGCAGCACATTAAACAAGAGCTGGCGTTGGGACCGCTCTTCCCTGATATGACTGAAAAATTGTTGAAAGTTTCGTTAACTCCTACTCACATACTCGCTCCAGAAGAACACTTTTACCAAGAAAATCTCTGAGGTATATTTGATTCAATTTGTATTGATGTCAGCATTGTCTGATTCTGTGTTACAGGTTGCTGAACTCGTTTGCAGAAGAACAAGCTATAGAAGATGCCATTTATTACCTAGGAGAAGGCCTGAGACGTAATGTGATAGATCTGGATGTCTTTCTCAAGGTATAGACGTTAACGTGAGAAATATTGCGCTCAAATTCACAGAAAAGCTGATCCATCTAATGACACTTCTATTAGCCCAGTCTTTCTCAAGGTATAGACTTTAACGTTAGAAATATTGTGCTCAAATCCACAGAACAGCTGATTCATCTAATGACACTTCTATTAGCCCAGTCTATTCGCTATTCTGAGATCCCTTTAATAATTCAATCTCCCTATCAAAATTCAATCACCCCAGTTTTGGGGACAAGATCCAGTTAGTGGTTCTAATAAATTTGATCACCCTCTAAAATCATAGAATGACAAAAAAATAATGGATTATATGCATGATTTTGAACCAGTTTGTCAACTTCCTGTTCTAATAAATTTGATCACCCCCAGATATTATGGTGGGAAATTTCACAATAGAGGGATTGATTGGATGAGTTTAAAGGTGAAATGCAAAGGTTTTCGCATTTTCCTTTTTATATAATTCGTGAGCTAGTTAAAGAGGTAGTAGCATGATTTTAATTGTTCGGGTAGATTGAAGAGCATGATCACTTGCAACATTTGCCAAAAGGTTTTCAAGTCGTGAAGTCTTGTATTTCTCATAGGGACCAATATTGTCAGATTCTTCAATTCGGTCAAGTGAACAACATGAAAATGGGAAATGACTGAGATGACGTCGGATAACGAGACCAGGTGTCCATGACGTCACGTTAGAAGCCGTCACAGTGCAATAAAAGTTCTAAGATCGAGTATGACGTTGCAAAGTATCACGCCCGGAATGCCAGTGCGCGTTTTGTGATGTCATCTCAGGCACTGGAGCCAAGTGCAGGTGCTATCACGTTTTTCAGAGAATGTCAGAAGTGTGATTTCAATGCCCGTGATATTAAAAAATAAGGTCACAGAAAAAACGTTCACCATAGTTGATCTCAACTACAAAAAAACTTTTATCGAAATATGTTATTTGCTGAATATTTTTTAAATGACGCTACTACCTCTTTAATGATGGAAATATCAGCCTATCTACTTCGTTTGGTTTTATTTGAAGTATTTTGTCTCCTGGTAGCTTTTGAAAAGTGCTTCAAAGTTAGTATCTCAAGCCTGGCCGATTTTAGAAATGAATCCGCATCGCTTACCTGCCCTTGTTTCACACTGGTTTGTGACGTCACATCAGACCACCAGGCCGGATGTCAATACTTGTAATGTTCAGTCACCGGACAGCTGCTCTGACGTGACATCACAATCAAGGAAAGATAAGCGATGACGTTTTGCAAATCTGAATTCAGCTGGGCTAGGGGTACCAAATTTTAAAAAGATTCTAGCAGACCAGATAATTCAAATTAATCCAAGGGAATTAGATATATTGGTATTTCTATCAATATTCAACCTATATTAAATGTAAAACGGAGAATTTAAAAACCTTTGCATTTCACCTTTAACAGCATTTCTGAGCACATCTTTTTCAAAACGATTTTTTTTTGTAACATTGCAACATTGTGTTTCGCGAATAATTGAAAAGCGATGTTTTGGAACCACACATCAGTTTTCAAAATGAGATTTAGCAGACAGCACACCCCAGCCCATAGAACAGCTCACATTAATCCAAGAAAAAGTATGCACGTAGCTAAAGACGAGTACACAGAGGTCCATAAAAGAGTACACACATGCCCATAGAAGAATCCATAAAACAATACACACGGATCCCTAGAATAGCACAAACAGATTATATAGAACAGTATGAAGAGCCACACACAGAACAATACATGTAAATCTGCAGAGTGAGTGAATCGGGTTTAACATCGCTTTCAACATCATGCTGTAGGCAGATTTGACATCCCACTCAGTCACGTTATACTGTCACCGAGCGAATCAGTCCTTGTTCTATCCTCTTAATGCTGAGCGTAACTGAGAAAACAACAGAAGACTGCTTACAAATTCACATAACAGAACACACACATTGGATAATTCCTGTTTGAACTTAAAATTTTGTATTTGAAAATGAGAAAAATAAAGCATTTTATAAATTAGTTTGTACTTAAAATTCCATTCTTATTAACTAGTTACCTCTATATCTTTACAGCAAGTAAGAGAATTATCCCGGCGACAGTTCATGCTGCGTGCTCTTATACAGAAATGCCGAGAAAAGGCAGGACTCCCAGCTCTTGCCTGAAATATTCAGAGGCAAACTCGGACAGTGACGTGAACAGAGAAGCAAATGTGAAGTGATATATTGGTATATGACTGCTAAACTGTTATAATATATGACTTCTGTTGGAAGGGTTAGCAGTTGTACAATGTATTAAAAAACAATGCCTGAAAGACAAATTATTATGTATGCAACAATGTTCAAATTTATTGAATGTATTTAGCAGCAATTTATTAACCCCACCCACATCTCTCGCCCTCCTCCTTCATCGCTCTTCCAGTGCTTTCCCCGTTCACCTGCTTGAAATCACTTTGTTGTTTTATCCTCCCATCCTCTCTCTGTCATGTCTGTGTACAGCAAAGACCCAATATCCTGCTGGTGTCACGCTTTAGTGATCACACAATGCTCACAGTCTGGGTTGCTTTGGGTAGTACATGTCACTGTTTTCCTATGCTTAATATATGGGAAAGTACACAATTTGTTGTGAATATTTCCAGCTAGAATGCACCCAAGATTTGTATCAATGGCTTATTGTTCATATCTTCTAAGCGTAAAAAAAGTTCCCCCTATTTATTAACCAGGGTCAATATGTAAGAAGTACTGCCCCCAGCAACACAGCCTGCGACCATATGGGGGTCATTTGGTCATGAAACCAGCCGCATTCTAGGATATCCCGACTTCATTATTGCTTCTCAGTAAAGCATGGGAATGCAACTTGCACCAAATCACCAGCAGTAAATGCAGGTGCTGTAAGCCACTTCACTTCCTCCCTGTTAATATACCATAATGTCTGTTAGACTTTATGATAACCCCCTTTCAACTCATTGAATGAAATACTTGGACTGAAAAGACACCTTTCTTGTGAAGATCCCATGGTGTAACCCAATAGTGATCAATTTTAAATATTTAGAGCTAAAGCTAAGTAGATTATTTTCTGGGATCTATTTCAAAAGTGTTTTGAAGTGATACAATTATTAAGAGACCTCACTGATACCTTGTTTGTATCCTAAGAATATGATAATGCCATGAAAATGTGTCCGATAATTCAGTCCTTTCTCTCAGTTAGCTCTGCTCCACAAATGCAATACGATTATTAAGAGTATTAAATTGAACTCCACAAAATATAATGTAATTAGGCTGACTAAATAAATTTTCAGCTTCAGAGGTACTGTGCGTCTTTTTTAGGTGCTGCATCAACCCTTTTTATTGCCTACGGTAAAAAAGATGTAAAAAATATATATATATATATATTTTCGTTTTTACACAGTTCTCTCTAAAAGTTGTGCCAATATAATGATCTTGAACATTGAGTCAAACACTTCTTTGGTTTTATTTGAAGGGAATAAGTAACTCTTCTTTTTATTTGAAGGGAATAAGTAACTCTTCAAGGAACTCTAAGAACATTGGTGGTTTCATGCGAATTGTATTAAACTACTGCACCGGTTTGTCACAAAGGATAAAAATATCAATAGATTTAAAAGCCCCCATCCCTCATCATTTTTTGTTATTTTTTAATTTTTTTTTTAAAGTGTCGGTGAAGCTACAGATGAATTTATTTAGCCTTATTATCAGCTACACGGAACTTGTATTTATTCAATTCTTTTGTGTCTATAGTTTCTTTCCAGGAGAAGTGAAGATAATGTTCATCATTTCTTATACAAGGAAACCTGTGAATAAAATAATGATATTGTATTATATATTTGAATTAACAGAAGATCGTGCATGATGAAAGTATGAAAAACGAGCATAGACCTTCACATTATTCACAGCAGTCCAGTCCAGTAAAGTTGTTCAGGCACATACAGGCCGTAGCCAGGGGTTTTTTGGGGGGTTCGGGGAAAACCCCTCTTTCGGAAATATTATATATTTTTCTCATATAAATGCCCTTTTCAAACTGAAGCGAACCCCCTGTTTGCCCCTTTTCTCATACAGCGAACCCCCTGATGTGCCCTTTTGGAGTGAAGGCGAACCACCCCTCAGTAAATCCTGGCTACGGCCCTGACATATTACACTTACAGATTTGTATGCTGATTCTTCATTTCATGTTTATCACCCTGCATTAAGTGCATTTTCTCGCTCATATACCAGTAGTTATCTCGTATTGTCTGTTAAAACCTATCCACAGTGTCTTGGGTAAAGCATTTGTCTCTCCAATGGTTAAAGTATCTTTGTGGTCATAATCTTTATCAATATGTTCGCATTTTGTTCCTATCCCTGTCTCGCGTGTTGTGAGGAAGATCCATAGATATATCCCAATATAATTCTCCAGTCGTGAAAGGTGATAATCGAGACCGTTGCCCATGTGATGTCCTGCCAAGGTTAGGCGCCGGGCAATGCTTCAACCAGGCAATACCGCAAATATCAGAAAATAGTTATCTTGATGGCTGTCAAAATACTGAAAAATCAAACCTCTTGAAGTTGTTACTTTTTCCAAAGTTAAATAACCATTTGCAAACAAATTTAAAGGCCATGCATGGAAAAAAAGTAATACAGCATTGCCTTTTCAAACAAATGGTTCGGTGCCTAACCTCACAGGCTGCAAGTGCCGCCTATATTTTCTTATATTATTGAGTCCTTCCTATATTTCGAGTTTTACTGACGAAAACTGTCACCAATGCTCTGAAATGAGTCAATTTGGCATGTGAAAAAAAAAAAACATTTCAGAAAATATCAAAACATTTAAATCTCTTTCTTGAACCAATCAGCAAAAATGGGTCTCCTCAATCGCCACCACAATGACTGCATTCACTGGAAATAATTTATTAAACACCGGAAAACTACCAATTTTGGAACATACAATGTAGTAGTGACCTGTTTTACACTCTATTTCCTATATTTTCCTATATTTTATTAAGAAAATTCCTATATTTTGGCAAATTTCCTCCTATATTTTCACTGTGAGCCACTTGCAGGCCTGCCTCAGCATAATGCCACATGGATAATAACCTCTTGTGGCCAGAGAGTTCTATCTAGGGACAGACCTATAATGGCTTCCAGTGATAACAGTTATGTGTCGAAATGATACCCCCATTTGTGAAAATGGTGATGGATTCATCATAATTAATATGATTGATGTATTGTATCAAACACCGGAACTCGCAATTTCTGAAGAAACATCATTCAAAAGGACGCATCTTGTAGACCTGCTTAAATACATGAATGCTTGGTTGCATTGCTTCTAGGGTGATTCATTGGACAGGTTTATGAAATCATACTCGTAATATAGTATGTCTGTCTGTCTTATCTTTTGTACTCTTGACAAGTTTGTATGTATGTAAATAGACTGTATGCCTGATGTACATGTATATAGTAGGCCCAGAATATTAGGGAGTAAAACATCAAGAAATAAAGTAAGGAATCGTTGTGATAATTTATCCATTTATTTTTCTGTTCTTCATTTTGAGTGCCATACTCATGAGTGTGGTCAAGCACACTCCAGGCCAGGTGAAGTCCTCAAGGTGGCTTGTCCCAGAAGGATGTTGTTTAGAGTCCAAATCCTCACTTGACTGAAACCTGATAGCTGGAAACATGGGCACAGACAAATAGTGGTGAACTGCAAAGTTGATTGCTCTGTTTAGAACTTTTCACCACATTTGCGTACACTTCGCCATCCATAAGATGGCTTGCGAATTGTGTCACCAGCGGGTGGTTGGGTGGGTTCAGGTTCCTGTTGCTTCAATGCATTTTGCTGAGAAGCAACAGGAACTTGATAATGTGATGTCTAGCACTGTAATATCACTTGTCTTTATTGCATCATGTAAGCATCCTGTCTGTGTCTTGTGCGCTGTCCTCAGCGTTTTATAGGGTGGATGGAGGGTGTCTGGTTCCATGCTGCTTCAAAGATTTCTTCTTTGAAGTAGCAGGAACACAGCTAGGCTAGGTGGTGCTTAGTTGGTTCGTCGTGATATAGCTGAAATATTGTTGTAAGCGACGTTAAATTCTATTCACGATATCCAATACTTACCGTATACTGTTCGGTCTTCATCCGGCGGAGAACAGACTCGAGAAATCTGCTAAATAACAGGCTTTTCATACTACTTCTGAAACATATATTGTCTAAGCTTACAAAAGATACAGTTATGAATAACTTCTATATCATCCAAGAGGTGTTGTAGTCTGTAATTTTGAACAAGTAGGGTAGCACATGACTCGAAAATGGCGAGTTACGTCGGTAGTTTAGCTGATTGGCTGATGACATCACATGGTGTTGATTTCAGGGAATTCCCTCATATAGTTACCGAAAGTAGTCTGAAAATGGATACACACGATCCCAGAGTCAGTCTTAACGCGTATAGATGACCCAGATGGTTACAGGTTGTTCTCCGCCAGTGACTCGACCACACCTGAATGCCATGAGTTAAGTTTTGGTCCAAAGTTCCAAGTCCTTCCTTTGTGTGTTCCAGGTTTCTTTAGTATGGCATCCATGTTGATGTCCTCTCAGGCTTCCTCCATATCTCGCCCATTACCAACCGTGTACCTGGATCACTGTATATGACTTCTGACCAATCATGAATACTGACAAACCTGCTCAGTATCACCAAGAAGCAGATATTCTCTCATCCATAAACTGCCTCAATGTGCCCAGCTGTCTTGGTCGAATCGGTGAATAAGATATATGGTCACTATAAGCTTTGCCACTAGTTCCTCTTTGCACATCACCATGAACAGGGTATGGTCCAAACAAATCGAGCATGACCCGATTGAATGGCACACAAAGCGTCTGACGAGCCTCGAGCAGCAAACCAATTTCCTGTTGATGCAAATTAAAATTGGTTGCCTCAGTTTACACAACTGGCAGCTTGTCCTTCAACGCTTGGTCAATTTGCCCCATGAGGCATCCAGAATTACTGTATGAAGCCCGTCAGTGTCACAATCTTTTCCTCTATGACCAGTTTGGTGCACACCTTTCATGAACAGCCTAGTTCCTTGATGACCTGCAGGAAGTAGTTTTTGGAGCTCGGAGACGGAGTTCATGGCACTGTACTTCTGCTTACGTTGCCCAACAATCCAGATATTGGTTTGATTGATCATCAGGTCCAGTCTAGGATAGCGTTCTCCTATGCCAGTTTTTTTTAGTCTTCGACAGCTCTTTGTGCGTAGTAGTCTGTATGCCCCTTACTATGTAGTCATCTGTTATGCGTAGATGTGACGATAATGAACTACTGAGAGCATTTGATCCTGAAGATATGGATAAGTCCGACTATAACCCAGATAACTTGATCTGGAACTGAAACGAAGACTGTCAATTAGGTGTGAATTGGCTTAATTAGCATCAGTGTTGCAGAGTAGACCTCTCCAGTGAGGGATGTATCCTTTGTTGTAGACCAAACTTCAGACCCCATTGATCAGCTGGCCCATGCAGAATGGATGAGCCATATTCCACAACTCTGTGTCGGCTGCCAGTTTGCTGTGTTCTGCTCACCAGATATCCAATTCCAATAATACATGTCACCATTATTAGCTCCGTTTCAGACTCCCTCATAAACCTTGAATCGGGTACTTGTTGAGCATGTTCAGAACCGTCCCTGAATCAACGACATGGAGAACCTTCTCAAAAATCGAACCTCATTTCCTTCTGAATGACCGCATGACCTCTTTTGGAGCATACAGTGGCATATTTAGCTCCATCAGTGGTATGGACACTTTGTTGAGTAGAGCTATTCGACACCCGACCATAAGTTGACACGTCTCGGATGTCTACAGTCAATATTAATTTCATAGGAAAGATCATAAGAAAGGTTACTATCTCAATTACACTCAAAATGATCAACCATGGACGCACAATAGTATCTGTTGTATGCAGACAGCGTTGCAGCTTTAAAAACCTTTATCACGAAGAACTGCACCCATTCTGCTCGCAAATCTTCCTGGTGTTGATCAATCCAAACAACTACATTTTCGCGCTTCCCTGGGATACTCTTTAGCAAGAGCCTAAAGGAATGCACAACAATACCATCATGACCAGCTGCATGCAGAAAGAATACGCCTTGACAATGTGAATGGGATCGACTCTGGGTTGTTGACATCCATCGGGTTTTGGGCTTTGCAAACTTCTTGTTAGAAAAGTTGAGTGCTACTCCATACATCACTATATCTTTTGGTGGTTTCCAGCCCAGGCTAAAACTCACCGCACCCCTTTAGTAACATCTCTATATCCAACCGAAAGAAATGTAAATCTGGTTGAAGCATGGACAAAGGAGGTGTTCGGTTTGACCTTATTTTTTTCCTTAGTGTGTTGCGTTTATGAACCGAAAATATAATTTCCTCTCGTTTACTTTAAAAGTTATTAGCTTGAGAGAGAAAATACTGAATTTTCATATTCTCAATTTTCACCGAGAAGAGATTTGTCAAAAAAATATTACGAGTATTAGAAAATAAGCATTTGTTTGTTTTTGCAATATTTGGCGGTATTCTTGAAGGGAATTCTCTTCATATATAAAATATGACACCTTTGACCAAAACGAGTCTTACATATCGAAATGCGGTAGGTTTGATCCAAAATGATACTGAAAAATCGTTTTGGTTAAAGGTGTCATATTTTCATAATATTGAAATACGTCAAAACGCTTGTAATGCTCTGAAAGGGTGTAGTCCACTACCATTCGGCATATATGATCCCTCAAATTGATAATTGTAACAGCTGGCCGAATGGTTACAGTGTCGGACTACAGATTGAAAGAAAACCAACATTTTGGTTCGAATCCCCAAATCCCCGATAAAATATTTTCATTTTTCCTTTTCTCTCCCATCTTGATTTTGGTCTTTAAAGTGCAATAGTGACGTGAAATAAAGACAGTGAACCCCTACTCCTTACACACAGTCAGATCACTTGTTTAGTATCTGAATATTCTGATGATCCATATATATTTTTGTCCCCCGCCGCAACGCGGCCGGGGACTTTAAAATGGTTCTTGCTTCTAAAGTTCTATGTGTCCGTGCACGGACATGTCCGTGCAAATACTTCGTAAGCAATAACTTCTAAATGCTTTGTCGGATTCCTCAGAAATTTGGCATCTGCATTCTTTGCGACAAGACGTCTCTTGGTATTACGTTTCAGCAAGATCTGCCTGTAGGTGGCGCCACTGGGGTCTTGCTTCTATGTGTCCGTGCATGCACGGACATGTCCGTGCAAATACTTCGTAAGCAATAACTTCTAAATGCTTTGTCGGATTCCTCCGAAATTTGGCATCTGCATTCTTTGCGACAAGACGTCTGTTGGTATTACGTTTCAGCAAGATCCGCCTGTAGGTGGCGCCACTGGGTCTTGTTCCAATCTTTAGTGCATGTCCGTGGATGTTCGTGCAAATGCTTCATAAGCGATAACTCCTAAATGCTTTGTCGGATTCCTCCGAAATTTGGCATCTGCATTCTTTGCTACAAGACGTCGCTGGTATTACGTTTCAGCAAGATCCGCCTGTAGGTGGCGCCACTGGGTCTTGTTCCAATATTTAGTGCATGTCCGTGCAAATACTGCGTAAGCGATAACTCCTAAATGTTTTGTCGGATTCCTCCGAAATTTGGCATCTGCATTCTTTGCGACAAGACGTCGCTGGTAATCTTGTTCCAATCTTTAATGCATGTCCGTTCATGTTTGTTCAACGATAACTTTCGAACAATTTGTCGGATTTCTTCGAAATTTGGTAAATGCATTCCCTGCGACAAAACACCGTTGGTGATGCGTTTCAGCAAAATCCACCCGGAGGTGGCGCCACTAGAGTTCATTCCATTATTCCATGCTGCAAGTGATAACTTAGAAACACTTGGTCGAATTTCTTTGAAATATCCTACATATGTACCTTTCTGGGTAACATGAGAAACGTTGCGGCTCATCGGATTCTTCTCAAATTTGGCATGCATTTACCATGCCAGGAGCTGTTGCTTGGGATTGCCTTTCGCTCACTTGCACTCACAGGTGGCGCCACCTGGTGGCAACATCACAAATTCGTTTCCGGGTAATAACTTGAGAACTGACCATCGGATTCTTCTCAAATTTTGTATGAATGTACCGTGACATAAGATGTCGCTTGATAATGCATTTCACTGACTTGCGCCTAGAGGTGGCGTCACCTGGTGTCAAAATCTAAATTTGGTTTCTGGGCAATAACTTGAGGACCCTCATCGGATTCTTCTCAAATTTGGTATGCAGATGTCCCCACGATACCATGTTCCTTGGGATTGTATTTTTCCCGCTTCTGCCTACAGGTGGCGTCTCCTGGTGGAAAAATTTGTTTCCGGGCAATAATTTGGCAACTGCTCATCAGATTATTCTCAAATTTTGTATTCATATGTGACCCGCCCCAAATAACATGAACACCGGTGGGCATCTAGTACCGGCAATAACTTGAGGACCCCTCTTCAGAGTCTCAAAGTTCATATGCCGATACCATGACATGAGATGTCATTTGGGATTGTGTTTTGCCTGCTTGCACCTACAGGTGGTGACTCCTTGTGGCAAAGTCTAAATTTGGTTTCTGGGCAATAGGTTGAGGATGCCTTCATATTCTTGTCAAATTTAGTTTGCAGATAATATGCCATGAGTTGTCTCTTGGGGTTGCATTTCGGTTACATAATTTTCATGCTACATGGTAAAGAAAATATATTACAGTAGCAATCAACATTCAGTCAGCCATTCGGAGTTGATCTCAAAACCTGGGAAGGTGGAAAGACCCCTCTGCTTCTTACGCCTGTGAAGTAGCTGTTGCCATCCTCATGAATATCTTCTGAAACCGACAGCGCTATAAATATTGCTGCCATTTTGGCGGGGGACCTAGCATCCTCTGGCTGCTTGTCGTCTTAGGGCAGCGGACAGTTGTAACTATGAATTGAAATGTTATAAGGTTAAACTTGTCTTATACCAAGACCTTTATTAAGGAAACGACCCTCAACAAGTGGTAACGCTTGCGTTCACAAGTGATTATGCATGTGAGAATATGTCACTTTTGGCAGTGATTTTTCAGTTTTCGAGTCGGTTTATATATTAATATAACTGATTATTGTTCGTAAATATCGGAGTCGTTCATGAAAATACTAATGGTAACTGTATGAGAATATGAACCAGAATTCCCCATTAAACTGGCCTCGCCTGTCTGACAAAGAGTTGGGGAATACCTGAGCATTACGTCACAATCCGCCTTTTGCGCTATTCCTAATGCCGGTTTCGGCCGCAAGGTGGCGCTAGCGCTCACGGCACTTTGATCTGTTCCGGTTGAGCTGTCTGCTAGCCTAATGTAGGAGGGAAGGCGGTTATTGTATTTCGCCTCGTTTCGTCAGATTTTCTCACTGATGGAGACGTCCTTGGTAGTTTACGTAAGTATAGTCATCAAGTCTACTCGTTTGTACAAGCATAATAATAGCCGCTTTGTCAACAAATTGAGCAATCAAAGCTCGTCGTTGTTGTTGTTATAAAACATGGTGGGTGGCCGGCAGTTCAGCCTGATTAAACCACACTCGACTAAAAACAATCAGCAGGGGCCAGTTGTTTGGTCAAGTACTGTGAGAAATAATCGGATTATTAGTTAACCCGACTACCATGTAGCTGTTAATATAGCTGTATGATTATAATGTGATAAGACACACTGAACAGGAAATTAATGTGCCATATGTCTTCTAACTTCTCATAAATACTGAGGAAGTAGTTTTTGCACTAATAGCTACTTATTTTTAATTTTTTAATTATCTAATTATTATACCATGTATTTCTTCTGCAAAATGCAGACAAATGTATATATAAACAAATGTATATATATATCTACATATTCCTGTTCTGTCCCATAACACACAAAATATTTGTACATGTACACATGTAAGGATTATCCATAGTGTTTGAAAACAGGAATAGCTGACATGGATAATCCTCCTTGGAAGTCATTACTGTAACATCACTTACCAAATACGTTAGAAGCCACCAACCATAGATCTGCTCAGACTTGCCAAGTGAGGACAATCTAACAAAAACAAAACATTTCCAATTTATCAAGAGAATAACTCATCTCAATATGATTAAAGCCGATTGAAGCCAGGAGAACCGCGACAATATTATCATAGCCGAGTCAACTTGGCTAATATTATCAGTGATAATGCCTCCACAATCGTACGGTGACACGCAAGTCTCTAGTATAACTAAACAAATGTTTTATAACAACAACGACGACCTTTGATTGCCCAATTTGTTGACAAAGCGGCTTTTATTATGCTTGTACAAACGAGTAAAAATTAGACTCGATGACTATACTTGCGTAAACTACCAAGGACGTCTCCATCAGTGAGAAAATCTGGACGAAACGAGGCGAAATACAATACACGCCTGCCCTCCTGCACATGTTTACATTAGGCATGGAGCTATAATCGGAAGCAGGCACACATTGGGGTGATGAAAGTGTTCAATGTACGATGCCGACACAGCGGGGTATAGCGGATTAACCTGAGGGATTATAGCTGGTTCGGCCATGTCCGCCGTTGATTCAGTAACATTCGATTTCACGCGCATGCGTGCCATGGACTTGCTGTCGACCTATTAAGCGTTGTGTTTTCGAAGTGGCTATTGCGTTGATCACCATCAGGCGTAGTTTGTGTAGTTTTGAAAAGACTTAGACCACTTGAATTACTTATTATATTTTATCAACATGAGAAGTTCCATGAGTAGAAAACCAGATTTTGTAACGGAACGTGCACGTGCCCGGTTAATGATTTTTGCAAGAAGTACTTGTCCGTAAGAATGTCTTTTATTTGATGACTGATTCTCAGCTTACAGATACAAATGAAGTTGTATAGCATGGGATATAATGCAATATAAAAACAAAACCTTATAATAATCTCTTTGGCAAGTATACCGAGAAGATTGTGTGCAATAATCATGATAATTGAAACAAATTATATTCTAAAAGCGTAGTTAATCAAATACGTAGTTAATACTGTAACTATATAGCTTACTGTTTTTATCGTGAATGCGTGTGATAGACAAGGGGAGATAATTTCCATTTATACTCACAATACATCAATTAACTCCCTTGGTTCAGTATCTATCCAGAAAAATAATTTATACTAGCACCTCCTATATAAGGTATTTTGATTACGGACCGAAAAATTGTATAATTCATATATATGTATATATGTCATCCCTGTAAAATACTCCCGTGTAAAAATTAATGCTTGACTGTATGATTTATTTTTCCCCCATATACCACCGAGAGTGGTCTGGGCGTAATAAAATAATCTGAATCTGTAAGATGGATTGAATTTTGATTAATAGTGTAGTTTAAGGGCCCCTTCCCATACGGGTTTCGCAGCCCATCAACTCAATGTTTTATTTTAATTTCACGGTAATTTCTTAGTTCATTCAAGATGTTTACAAGCGCTATATTTTAAAATAAATAAATAATAAGGAGAGAGCGGAGGGAGATATAAATAGAAGAGAAGAAGAAGCGACTATGTACAATTTCGTCCGTCAGTATATCGGTCAGGTTATACTGGTAAATACGTGTTCATTATACAAGGAAACCATGTTATTGATACCGTACTGGGTATTCATTAATATTTATCCATTAAACTGCTGTTAAATATCGCTAGTCTGGCTTTAAATATAAAAAAAAGTGTTCTTTTCCCATTGCGAGGAATACCGCATGTATATATTTTTCGTGGTATTGGCAATAATTTGTCCTGGCTGTAGTAATATCTTTTTCTTGATTATAAATACCTGCAATCGCAATCTTCTAACGGCAAAACAATAACATTCAATGGGCCTGTTATAATCTCAAAAGCGACCGTTAAACGATCGCACTGCCAATTGTGTATTCTTGTGTATTCGCGGATTACTCACCGAGCAAATCAGCTCCCATGGGGGTATACACAAACGGACGCCGGGTCATTACTTAATAGCTTTTTTGACGCATCAAATACAGAGAAAACGCCGAAGTAATGCTTACTAAATCCCATTTTATTCAAATTGAGTTAAAGCCTCCCGGAAATGCTAAACACGAGGATATATATCTGTTTACGATCTTTAACATAAGCAGAACTTTTTCCCGATTTGAAATGCGGAAAGTGGGTTATTTTGTCATTAAAAGTGTGCAATTTTCATAGTTTGGCAGAAGTCACCATGTATTTCAAATGGAGAAATATGTATATTTTCAATCGCTAATTTTGCACGAACGGGATAAGCCTCCCGTGAGAACCATAGATTTTCCGATTCCCTATAGTAATAGCAACTCTCTCACATTTTTGGGTCATGTTTGGAAATGCGGAAGTTAGCATAAAAGGAGAAAATACAATATAGATAGAAAAATGACAGTCTGTTTTCAAAGTCCCGTAGCTCAGCACCAATAAGACATACAGCCATGACTCAAATATTGTGATAAGAGAAATTATTTCAAATAAATAAACATGACATATGCGCATAATTTTCATTTTGTGATTTTAATTTGTGGAGACTGCGCATGATGACACCTCACTTCCGGCCATTTCTAATTTAACAGAAAGGAGTCGCAGGATCAGAGGGCGGCATCGTACATTGAACATGAAAGAGACGCAGCCCAGCTGGACGGCTATTCAAAACACAAAAGCTCAGCGGGCGTGAGCGCTGGCCAGTCAGTCCTGGCTTGTGGAACAGTGCCTCCTTCCGATTTATAGCTCCATGCATTAGGCTAGCAGACAGCGGAACAGACCAAAGTGCCGTGAGCGCTAGCGCCACCTTGCGGCCGAAACCGGCATTAGGAATAGCGCAAAATGCGGATTTACCGGCCGGCTCGAAGTGAGACAATAGAGCAACAGAGAGCGACTCTGAAGGGAACAAGCTCTGGATGAGCGCATGTGGAACAGTGCCTCCTTCCGATTTATAGCTCCATGCATTAGGCTAGCAGACAGCGGAACAGACCAAAGTGCCGTGAGCGCTAGCGCCACCTTGCGGCCGAAACCGGCATTAGGAATAGCGCAAAATGCGGATTTACCGGCCGGCTCGAAGTGAGACAATAGAGCAACAGAGAGCGACTCTGAAGGGAACAAGCTCTGGATGAGCGCAAAGACCTCCGTAGGGACCGTAGGGAATACATCACTGAATAACATAGGGCCGGATGCCAAGCTCAATTTTGCATTTGTTGGACGTTAACTTCACCAATGGTAATTAACCTGGGATTGAAGGTTGCCCACTAGCATGTCCAGCTACATGTGTAGGGATGTGGAAGTCACATTCCCCGCAAATAATTTTTGTCTGATTTCACGTGCTTGAAATATTGGGGTATGGAATAGAGTATATTGATGGAAAACCTGGAATACTGCTTGACACATTAGGCTGCTTCCCACCCCCACTTCCCCCTGAGAGGATGCCCCCACCCAAATCAACACGTTAGCGACAAAAATGAGACCCTGTGTGCCTAGTTTTGCCAACTTGCTTGTGATTTTGTGCTATAGGCCCTACCCATCAACACTTCATATTATGTATGTGTACAGTATAGCATCCTCATTGGCAGAATCCTCTACAAAACACACCTGATTTTACCGACACTCAGTTCTGATCTGTTTCAGCATCATGTGATGATTCAATGCGCTTGGAATAATTTTGTATACTGATGTTACAGGTCACCTTCACCATAATTATCAATTACCACGAACATGTATCACATTCATATTGAATGATGATGGCTGATGAGAATATTGCCCATATGGAACAAATGTCTGGATTCCATCGAATAAAAAGTTAATGTTAATCATAAGCAACATACAATTAATAATACTATCAAATAATTATGTTTATTCCTTGTCGACATCAATATAATACAGACAATATTATGACTGAATCATGGTAACAGATATTCAAGGGTATATATGTCTACACTAAACTGAAGGAGACCCATGATGCGTATTATATTATGTTGTAAAACTTCACTTGCTAATCTCGATTATGTTGCTTATTGTGAAAATAAATGAAGTTATGAAAATAAATTTAGTATGATTGCCCATTGCCCTCAAATTAGAAATATCTTCAGCAGCTAAAGTTAAGCCGATCATAACAATATATAACACCATGGTATTTTTGTAATATCACCCAGGTATTGATCTTTGGTTAAGAATGTAATGAGATACATATATACCCGTTCTTTGTGTTATTCTGTATTCAGTTCATTCTGTATGTATTTTATACATGTACATATACCAGAAGTGGAATTGAAATTTGAATGAAATAATCAAAATATGTTCGGTTTTTACCTCTACTCGGGAAATGAAGTCTTGTTTCTAGAAGCTAAATCATTTTAGACACTCAAGTCCTTACCTGGTCAAGGGAGGTAATTTTGTAAAAAAAAAGCCCCAAAAAAACAAACAAGTATAGATCCACACTTGTGCAGAGCAGAAAGATTTATGACTTTTGATGATATTTGTGGAGCATGCTGCAGGACTTCAACTTCCATGAATCTAATATTATTCACACAACCCCATTCTACATGATATTTTTGCCATAGCACCGATAAACTAGATCCCTTTATTTATGTGTCCTAGATCCAGGAGCTATTGGGAGCTACATGATTTGTAAACGTTAGATCCAATTATTCTGAGAGAAGGAATGAAGTCCGGCATGGTTGGTTTAATTTAGAACTGGGCATCCTTGGAAATATCTGACCGATTGACACATGTATCACTCGGCCGGTGGTCATTACATATGTAATGTTTATTTCCTGAGGAATCAGTTGATATCCAATGGGTGGGGTGGGGTGGGGGGTTGTGGCCAATCACTGACTCTGATTTTCACCACCTCTGTCATTCCACACCTTTCTGACATAGCTGAACCAATCAATAGTCTGTTTTGGTTTTTCCATTTCATCCAGTACATCCATTGTGTAACAGTCCTGTTGCATCTGATATCAGAAGTGCTGAATCCATGACCTGCAGGTTGGAATCAATTGTATACATATTTAATATCAAAACTCACTTCATTGAAAATGTTTATGGCCTTCATTATATTTCATTCTTTCGTCATACACAACAAGATGAAATCCATTATACCAGTTCGCACCTTTCATACGTGTACTTAATAGAACTGGGACCTGACCATGTTACAAGAATTTGCAAAAGTATGAAATGAGAACTGAGTACTATGAGAACTTAATCCAATCTATGAGTGATCAATAATATGAATTCTGAAGAACAATGATGGATCTTGACCACTGGTTGGATTGTTGAAGTTCATGTTAGTGGCATGAGCATGATAAGAATCCAGTATATCATAATCTAGAACAGGATTGTTTTTATCAGTAACTTCTCTATGGAGCAATATTTTGACAAACGAAAATTAGATCACAAAAGAGAATACGTATACTGTGTTTGAGGAATATTTCTGTCTCCCCAATGGAAGGCGAAATTTGAATGAATGGTCTGTGTTGTCAGTGTGTCTGATGTCCCCCTTGCAAAGACAAGAAAATTTTCTATGAAATTTATTATTTATTGATATATTTATTGATTTTCATTTTGTCTAATTGTCTTCTGTTCAAGTCATTTGGCATCGGTAAAACCTGAAATTTATATCATGATCTCCTTCTTTCATCTAGTGATAGTGTCTGTTTGGTTCCAGATCACGGGGGCTGAACAAAGCATGTGAAATGTGATCGTATGGCAAATAAATGCCCAGTGGTATGTCCAGGGCTTAAAACTAAAAAAAAATTGGGAAAGGTTCCATCCATGCTATCAGTCAAAAATCTCAATAATGTAGGCCTACATGTGGAATGTAGACACTCCTTTGTTTCAGCTACAATTCAGAATAAGTTTTCAGAATATCAGGTTTTAACAAGCAAATTATTTTTCATCAACAAGTGTCACAGCACACAATGTGGATATCACTAAACTGTTAGGATAAATGAAAAGAAAAGGTTTACAATGTTGTTCAAACAAAAAGTATATGTATATTATTTATCAGCTTTATTAAATAAGTTTACAGACTCACGCAGCTAGATCAATTTGATGCTTCTGCAAAATCAAACCATTATTGAACTGCCAAATGCCAAAATGAATAGCCCCCCCCCGGAAATATAATTTATCAGCAAAATTTAGAATAACTGTTTTTAAACAACCAGGCTGGTGGATATCATCAACTGAAAGAAAAAAAGTATCAGAAAAATCAGGGTATCGTCGATTGTGCTGTTGTCTTCCAGTCAGTGCGCGTACATGACCTCCCGTGCATTTGCTATGCAACAACAACAACTTGGACTATTTGGTTGGCTTCGACATAAGTCATCAGCCGACAAATACTTTACGATATATAGAAATGACGGGTGGTGTACTAGGAATCATTGTGTTGTAATGACATGAAATCGCGGCAATAAACTTACCAGAAAAACGGGAAAAAATCGCATTATCCATCTCTACAAGCTGGAGAGCCGCCATGTTGAATCTCCCGATGGAGGCGGCCTAACTGTAACTGTAACTCGTGAAGCATGATGGGACCCGACTACAGAAGCAAGGCCCATTGAAATGCATTGCAATGGGGAACCCCATTATTTCAATAGTGTCCAACAACTTGGCTTCAAACTTTCGTCGGGAACCATGACAATCCCTATTGGAAATCCTATGAGTCGTGGGTTCCCCATATGACAGTTATTTGGCGGGAGATTTCACGTTGCTCTCCTAGATCGACGGAGGTAAAAATATCCATCTAAAGCGAACACGCTCTTTTCATCTGTCCGCATGAGCAATGTGCGTATTTTTTTCGCATTGGTTTTCTAGGCTGTGCGCACGGGCGATGGCGTGAAAAGTTTGCTTCCAGCTGGTTGGCTTCTAATAATTGAGGCCTGGCTTCCTCTTGTGGGAAACTGTTTCCCTGTACTGAAATGTATCTTATCTATCTGACACAGTTCAGTTGGTTTGGCAGATCGTTTTCGAGTCAAACATTGAACTGCGGCTGTTTATTAGGGTGGACTGCAGCACTGTAAGGTATAGTTTCTGCCTCAAACGCAAGTCTGATCAAAGTCATTTCTAGCCATGCTTCGTCTGACACAGCCGAAACAAGGCGGAATATCGGGTTTGCCATATCTGTGATACCAGTCGTAGATTTAAGTCGAAAAATCACGTTCTGCATGGGTGACCTATCCGAATAGATCCATATTTGAAAAAAATTTGAAGTCCGACAATATGTGGTATATTCCATCCATTTTGAACTCAGTTTAAAGCATCCAACCTAAAGCCATCAAAATGATCCAAATACGATACGGAATGTAGTCAGAAACCTTCAGCTCTTGGTTACTATTAGTTCCTGAGTACCAGAGAAAAAGGACAAAAAACATTGTGGATTCAACTTGAATCATAGAAAATCCAATTTGCAGAGGAACCCTTTCCCCCTTTCGATTTTACCCATGATTCTTTGAACCAAAAGGAATCTAAAGTCATAAAAATGACTCAAATACGATACGGAATGAAGTCAGAAACTTCCAGCTCTTGGTTACTGTTGGGCTAGAAAAATATTGACCAGTATTGGTTATTATTCGTTCCAGGGTTACATAATCAATGACGAAAAACATCGAGACTTCAACTTTCGGAGTATAACATATGGCCGCTATTTTTATTTTACGTATAATCGTTTGAACCTACGATTTACAGTAGTAATGAAAAGACCACTGACCGCGTATTGGGGGGCGTTCAAGGCCGTTATTTTGGACGTCACGTTGAGGTCAAGGCCGCTATAGCTCCGACAAAGGTCACGTGAGGAGGACGTGACCGGAAGTGACCTCTGGGGATGTATTTATCCGCGGTATTCCTCCGCAGTGAGGCGGTCAGGTCTGGCTAGGCGGTCACTTTCGGGGAGAAGCTTCCGCGGACAGAAAATAGTCCCATGTCAACAAGACTTCAAATACGCGGCGGGTCGCCTGAATCGCCAGGAATGAGTGGTTGATTGATAGGGGTGGTCGATTGATAATTTTATTTAAGGTCGAATAACATGTAAACATGAGGCGGTGGCTATCCGGCTGTCCATGCACAGGAGCAGGATATTTGTGACCCGTCATAGGGTTGAATACACGATGGTCGATCCGTACAGCCACGAAAAAAATACATCAATACAATGGGAGTTAGGCTAACAGTACGCAGTATTACCATGTACTCCTCAATTCGGATGATCTATATATAGAACTGACGTCAAGATCTATAAATAGAACGTATCTCCACGGGAAATCCCCGTGTCACGATGTAGAGCCATGACGTCACCGGGAACCAGCAAATCTCAACATGTTGTTTCCGTGGTATGAATGCATTTGATACATACACCCACACGTTAGTATTATATGATATAGCATGATGCAATCGCTCACAAATGGTAAAAACGTCCGTGCAGGTCCGTTTTTGTCAGATCTGTATCTGAAAAATGGCGCCCGCTTATCAAATTCCCGGATGATATGAAACTTAAAATCGTAGCGCCATCTATACTTTCTGGACGCAAGGACGACAGCTCTGACGGGGCAATAACTGTGTTGGCGGATATCCTAAGGAGTACCAGGTAGGAGTTTCGAAGTGGTCTTTCTGTTTTTGTGGATTTCACTATGGGGTGTGACATCTTGTTTTCTCTGTCTCACTCTGTAAATAGGCAGATCGGGGATGGATGTTTTGGGGTCGAGGTGGCCCACTATTGGTCCGAATGGGTCGTGGGAGGTATCAGCTTGAAGCATTCGTAGAGGACCATCCGACTGTATAGGTGTGACCTGGAAGGAAGGATATGGTGCGCATGCGCAGTCGAGGAGTAGTAGCGAAAATGGGCATTTTGGAGCATATTTGAGATTGAAGGGCTATATCGCATCCAAATAGGGCGTGTAAGGTCTCATATTGAAGTTCTTGTGGTGTAGACTACGACTTGAGGGATATCCATGTCATCAGTGATGTAATTAGTGACGTCATCAGTAGGAGTAGTAGCGAAAGCGGGCATTTTTGGGGGGTGTGGGGGTGTGTTTGGGTGAGTGAGGGACCATTCTTGGTCCGAATTTGTCGTGGGAGGTGTCTTGGTGAAGCACTTTAGGAAGAGTGTCCGACTGAGCGGGTGAGGCGTGGAAATAGGGACTACGGCGCGCATGCGCAGAAGAAAAAGGACATGGATATAGACGTTTTGGGATCGAGATGACCCACTAATGGTCCGAATGAGGTGCGGGTGGTGTCAATATGTAGCACTCGTGGAGGAGCGTCCGACTAGATGGGAATGGCGTGGAAATAGGAGCTATGGCGCGCATGCGCAGTAGAAAAGTGCATGGGAATAGACGTTTTGGGATCGAGATGACCCACTATTGGTCCAAATGAGCCGTGGAAGATATCGTAGGGGAGCATCTGGCTGGATGGGTGTGTAGTGGAAATACCGCCTATCGGCGCATGCACAGTAGAAAAATGCATTGGAATGGCCATTTTGGGGTCGAGATGGTTCAATATTGGTCCGAATGGGTCGTGTGAGGTATACTAGTCAAACCCTCGTGGACTAGTGTCAGACTGGGAGTGATATGCGCCTGCGCACTCGGAGAATAGTAGAGAAAGGGAAGATTCGGAAGTGCTAAGGAGCGCGAGTTATCTCAGCGTATGTGTGTGGGTGTCTGTGTGTGGTGGTGGTGGAAGAGAAGGAGGAGAAAGAGGAAGTGGAGGAGGCGGAGGAGGAGGAGGAAGAGGAGGAGGAGGAGGAATGCGAGTGAGTGGTCATATAAAGTCGTTTGTAAACCATTAGCCTCAGGCTGTATCCAAACATGGGTGGTCTCCTATTGAAGCTCTTATCGGGTAGAGCCAGAATGGTGGTGATACACGTGCGCATGCGCAATGAGGAGTAGAAGAGAAAGGAGAGTTGCGGAGGTGCTGACTATGTCCCAAGCACTTGAAGGTTATATGCCTGGCAATACTTGCAGCGAGAGATGGGGAATCCCACGCAACGCCTTCACGCCTACGTTAACGCTTTAACCCCTATGTTAACGCCCAAACGCTTTATCTTAACGCCTGAACGCCCCAGCATAACGCCTTGACGCCACGATGCAGACAGATGAGAGAAAGAAAGAAATGGAGAGGGCTACAAAACTTTTCAATGCAGCACCGAAATGAAGAGAACAAGAGAGCTGGAACTTTCTGACATTTGCACGACTATTAGTGGCGTTATGTTGAGATGATTTGCATAATCCTAGGTGCGAAGAATCATTGGAAAATTCAAAATGGCGGCCATGAGGTGTCGTCAGAAAGTCGTCTTTTCGGCCTTTTCTGCCCATTTTTCGAATTTTTCTTACCTGAAATAATGCCATAAAAGTAATTCAAGATGCCAAAACTAATTATTCCTAACTTTTTTCTTGTAGATTTTGACCAAACTATATTTAGCATATGGGGGTGGGTGGGGGCCAAATCCCCTCCCCCCCCCCCTGCAGTCTGGAGTAGATCCCCACATCGCCCAGGCTGCTGTTAGCGTTGAACAATTCTCTCCTTCGCATGAACACCAAAACTCAATATGATCGATCAAAGTAACATCCCTTTTAACATACTGAGTGAGAGTAAATATATGTGTGTCATTTTAAATAAACAACAGGTGTATATATGTTTATTTGTTTGGTACATGTACCTTGTATTTGAACAGCGGAAGCATCTACCTCTTTCCATGGAGAATAGAATATTCCTTTCTGCGCAACACATTTACGGATGGGAATGTCCAATAGTTTCAGGTGACAGCAGGTGCCAATGTGTCGTGCACATGTGATACCGAAGTAAAACAATAAAGGGCGTAGCATCGACTCAGATATTACTATATGGGGAAAAACAACAACATTGCAATCGAGGTTTACTCAATTAAAATAAATTTTACATGCGTTTGTTTACCGTAAAATGCTATCCAATTGGCGGAAGGATACATTTTTTGTGCAATTTCAAAACCAAAATTTGATCAACCGTATGCCACTGTAATAAAATCGAATGACATAATACTCAATGTAAAAATGAGCTCTAGCATTTGACCCGCCTCCTTAGCAGACCGGATTCTAGCTAAGTTTCATAGCGTCTCCCTTTCCTCACGGCTATGCCGACGACAAATATATTTCCCTGGTGGTAACTCGAACATCTCCCTGGCGCACTTATTATTACCTTTGCGCCCTATTGGACCTTCATTAACTTGAGAAAATGGGTCGCCATGAATAAAAAAAACAGAAATGGCAGACTAAATGGCCATTCGTCGGTCAAAAATTAATTACAGACGTTAAAATTATCCCTATGGAGCCTCAAAATCACCTGAAATCGAGGGTCAAGAAGATGGGCATTTCCATCATAATAGACCCCGTGTATACAGGGGATGATGATCACAACATCGATTATGGTATTTTTATTCATGGCGGCCCTTTTTCTCAAGTTAATAAGGTCCAATAGGGCGCAAAGGTAATAATAAGTGCGCCATGGAGATGTTCGAGTTACCACCAGGGAAATGTATTTGTCGTCGGCATAGCGGTGAGGGAAGGGAGACGCTATGAATCTTAGCTAATAGTCTGTGGGCTTATGTAAAAAAAGCAAAATTTTGGGTAGATTCTTGGCACCAATGTTTAAGCACACCTAGAAACATCACTGATTAAGAAAAAAATGGGTGCCAGCTTTTGCATTAACATTTAGGGCCTCCATTTTGAATTTCAAAATGGCCGCCTTTTTTTAGCCGATCTGTATGATTTTTTGTTATTCAACATTATTTTAAACATGTAATCGAAATGTGCGCAAATAGTTTGGGTTTGAAATGCATTAAAGTTGAGACAACTGTTCATCTGAACTCGTTTGCATGGATATTAACCTGTTTTCGACGTTATTATCAAGAAATATTGGTATAAATGTGCAACTTCTTACTGTAGTCCGTGAGCTACTAGGGCTCACCTTGCCCCCCACTACAGACCGAAACTATGTTTTTTATGTGCTTTAGGTCATGTCAAATAAGAAACAATTTGTTAACAGTCGATAAACTGGGACTCACTACCCTTTTAATCACTTCGAATTTACTCCTGGGTTAATAAGTACAATTTTTGTGACAATAGGGGGTAGGGTTACAAGAATAGTCTTATCTTCCATAATTATTATCCAATATTTATAATGTTGGCCGCATATTATTCAGCATTGATTGCTGCATCGAATATTTACAAGATAATATCACTATTTGTTGGGTATGACGTCACACAGGGACCATACATGCAAAAGTAGGAGTAGTAGCGAAAGCGGGCATTTTGGGGTGCGTGAGGGTGTGCTTGAGCGATTGAGGGACTATTCTTGGTTCGAAAGCGTCGTGTGAGGTGTCAAAGTGAAGCCCTCGGTATGTAGACCACGGCTTGAGGGATCTCCAAATGATCTGTGATGTCATTGGTGACGTCATCAGTAGGAGTAGTAGCCAAAGTAGGCATTTTGAGGGTGCGAAGGAAGGTTTTTGGGGTAGAGATGGGCCATCCAACATCTATTCCAACAAAAACCATACCATTCGTCGTCTACATGCAGCGAGTTACAAGATGAAACCCCACACGGTCCATTTAGACCACGGATGGTCCATCTCTACCCCAAAAACCTTCCTTCGAACCCTCAAAATGCCTACTTTGGCTACTACTCCTACTGATGACGTCGCCAATGACATCACAGATCATGTGGAGATCCCTCAAGCCGTGGTCTACATACCGAGGGCTTCACTTTGACACCTCACACGACGCATTCGAACCAAGAATGTTCCCTTAATTGCTCAAGCATACCCTCACGCACCCCAAAACGCCCGCTTTCACTACTACTCCTACTTTTGTAGGTATGGTCCCTGTGTGACGTCATACCCAACAAATAGTGATATTATCTTGTAAATATTCGATGCAGCAATCAATGCTGAATAATATGTGGCCAACATTATAAAGATTGGATAATAATTATGGAAGATAAGACTATTCTTGTAACCCTACCCCCTATTGTCACAGGAGTAATTTCAAATTGATTAAAAGGGTAGTGAGTCCCAGTTTATCGACTGTTAACAAATTGTTTCTTATTTGACATGTCCTAAAGCACATAAAAAACATAGTTTCGGTCTGTAGTGGGGGGGGAGGTGTAAGGTGAGCCCGAGTAGCTCACGGACTACTGGTATATGACAAATATTTTCTGATCACAGTATGTAATAATGCATATCCAATGTGAACCAAATAAATTCCATGAAAATCAGAGCATCTGAGCTAGTTCACCAGGGCGTTGAAGCGTTAAGCTGGGCGTTGACGGGCGTTGATGGGCGTTAAGGCGTAACGACGGGCTTTGACGGGCGTCGCTGCATTTCGATGAATTGGTGTCAATTCCATGGAAATCAGAGCTTCTGAGCTAATTCACCAGGGCGTTGAAGCGTTAAGCTAAGCGTTGACGGGCGTTACTGTCTATAAAAGCGAGCGTATTTCCAAAACACGCACAGTCGACGTTCAACCGTCAACATGACTTATACTTGCTCTGAGTGCGAACGCACGTTCACCAGACATTACGATATGATGCGACACCAGAACAATATACATGGGATTGAAGACTCCGAGGAGTCCGTTGAGGGGGATGCTGATACAGAGACTGCTGAGAGTGTATCGACTGATACCGAAACAGAGAGATTGCTGAGAGTCTATCTAGTGATACGGAGAGCTTGACCTCAGATAGTCAGCATACGTCCGTGGAAAGTGAGGCAGAACCTACCTTCTGTGATCGTATTGTCACAGCAGCTATCAATACTTACGCTGCAGCGATCGAGGACGCCGGAGAGGATAATTTACAACAGACGTACACCCAAATGCGCCCCCGCATCAGGAAAACAGCCATGGCGATCTATGAACAGTATACCTTACTACCGCTTGAAATGAAAGGCGACCCCACGCACAGGTCCACCATGAAGGCAAAGCGTCACTTGGAAGAGGCTATGGGGCTACCACCCACCGTGGCCCTGGAAAATGCGATCAGAATGCGCAAACAACTGTTTCAGGACATGCTGCCCGAAGAATATCCAGGCCTGTCCGACGATGATTAGAATAAACGGTTCAGAGCGAACATGGCCGAAGATGGAACTTGCTGAAATGGCGACTTCTGATTGGACAACACTACATCTAACGGACAGGAACGAATATGATAGATGCAAATGGTGGCCTCTGATTGGGCAAGAGTCTTTTTGAGTTGTAAACATACCCAACGCGGCTCCCCCAGCGTGGGTATGATGCAACATTGGGGAAAATAAACTATATGAAAAAACTTCTTGTTGTTGTTGTTCTCTCATCTGTCATCCTTGTTTTTGTTGTTGTTGTTCTCTCTCCGGTCTATATCATGGCGTCAAGGCGTTATGTTAGAGCGTTAAGGCATAACTACAAGCGTTGACGGGCGTCAGTGCATTTCGAAGAATTAGTGACAATTACATGGAATATCTAGAAAATCAGAATTTCTGAGCCATTTCACCAGGGCGTTGAAGCGTTAAGCTTGGCGTTGGCGGGCGTTGCTACAATATGACACCTCATACAACGCATTCGGACCAAGGATGGTCCCTCTCTACACCAAATACCTTCCTTTCACTGCCCCAAAATGTCCACTTTGGCTACTACTCGTACTGATGACGTCACCAATGACGTCACAGATGACATGAACATCCCTCAAATTGGGGTCTACACCCCAAGAGCTACAAAATGACACCTCACACGACGCATTCGGACCAAGGATGGTCCCTCTCTACACCAAATACCTTCCTTCACTGCCCCAATATGGCCACTTTACTTACTACAACCAACTGCGCATGCGCAGATTGACGCGATTTGCATTTGAAAACACACCATTCTGAGTCTAACCCACACAAGCTTCACTTTGACACCTTCCACGACCCATTCGGACCCATAGCGGTCATCTCTACCCCAAACACACACCCACATACCCCCCAAAATGCCTACTTTCTATACTACTGCCAGACTGCGCATGCGTAGAATGACCATATTTCTACCCAACATCCACGCCACCAGATGCTCCATTACATAGGCTTCACATGGATACCTCACACGACCCATTCGAAACGTGAATAGCCCATCTCTAACCCAAACACACCCACACACACCCCCAAAAATGCCTGCTTTCTATACTACGGCCAGGCTGCACATGCGCCGATTATTGACAACGTACGAATTATTGGTGTAGTCAAGTGCTCCTGCATGAGAGCTTCAAAATAAGACCTCATACAACACCATTGGACCACCAGGGACTCACCTAGACTCCAACACGTCCACCCAGTATGGATTTATACATACATTGGGCTTATACCCCAGTATATGGGTCTATATGGGGCTATAGACAGACCTCAAACTTTTTTCCAAAATTTCACCGTTTCGTGCCGGGACACTTCCTATCATGTTTGTCTTGACGAGACAAAACAAATCAAAACAACCATACCGCAAATGTCTAGAAGTACGTTTCCCAGTGGGACAAACATTGGTCCTATACCCCTAGTATGGGATTATATGGGTCTATATGGGGCTACGTAAACAAATCCTGAAATCTGGTGACCATCTTGGATTTTTGCTAATTTAGAGTATTTATAGTGTTCTTATTTTGTTTCCAATGAATGGTTGGCCCCTTTATAATAGTTTAGATAAAATGAAACAAATATTGGATGACATTTGAATGAATAATTGGCAATTATGTTTAAAAAATGATTTTCGATGATGGCCATTTTGAAATTCAAAATGGAGGTCCCAAATGTTAATGCAAAAACTGGCACCCATTCTTTTCTTAATCAGCGAACTTTCTAGATGTGTTTAGACATGAGTGCCAAGAATCTACCCGAAAAAATGACAAATCTGGAAAATATTACGTAAGCCTATAGACTATAACCGGATTCAATATGCATTAGACTCAATTAAATGTTTGTATTTTTCAAAAACGCGGCTCAAAATTATTTTGCCAAAGTAAAACTTGTTTCTCATTTACCTGTATAGATGCTGAATGGAGTACATACGGAACATACGAAAAACTACCCAGGTGTTAAACGTCAGTAAAGCCAAACTTTGGTTTTGGTCGGTTTAGGGTTTTTTCGGTGTCGGAGCTTGTCTGAGACTTTCCGTGTATGGTTGGCGGTAGGGGACAGAAATTGGTTTCACTGTATAAGATTATATCGATTTAGATCGATCTAAGTCCACCAGCATATTATTGCTTCGATTCCTTTCAAATTCGGGGGCAGCAAGTCTCAACCTGTAAGCTGTGTGTCAATCAGCTTTTCTTCCAGACAGGTACCGGTAGTTGTGTGACTGTAAATATTGATTCTCCGGTTAGCGTATCCGGTTGAATAGACAACTTTTGTGTTTGTTTACTAAAGATTCACGGTAATAGATCTAAATCAGCATATTGCAACATCAATGATTTTCAGTTCTCTACAATGCGAACCATTCAGGCGCTACAATTTATTTACCATTAACGTGGTTTTGGTTCACGAAACACAAGAAAACAGAGACAACAAAAGGTCCAAGAAACTTGACAGCACCTGCTAGTTTTACCTAGCTTGTGATAACATTCAAACGCAACTGGGCGAACCCTCTTCTTGTTAATGTTATTTGGCATGTTGATCACACATAATGGTAGATTATACCAGATCTCGATATAGTTTCTCGCAAAATTAAATACGGCCTATTCCATCAGAAGAGAACTTTCGAGATTTTTAATAATTAACACAATTATCTGATGTATTGGTGTGTCCATGTTTGATAATTCGAAGTGTACCATAGCGAGATAAATCTAATTGTTATGTACAGTATATTGAGGCATGGAATTGATCAAGAAGTACATTTGAGCGATCTGCAAGAGGTGGGGAAAATTGACGAAGTCCGGCGACTGAAAATCAACCATATGACTTTACAGGAAAGCTTCCCTCGTCACCTTACATTTAGACTGGAGAATACGGCGGATACTCGGACGTAGCCTTAGTAGCTCAGTCGCGCTTTTATTGCAGCTGTTCATGTGGAGATTATGAAGTGTCCACACAGCCCTAGCACCGGATTAAGCGAAATTAGATACGCTAGCTTGCGAGTTGTGATGACGGGTCAGATCAAACAAATAACACTTCTACCTTTCAAAACTTCGAATTTGTGTGTGCATAGATTAGACAGTGTAGCGATGTATTCGACACGTGCGGCAACGATATATTTTCATAGCTATATATTTTATTTTTTTTGTAAGTAAGACGTTTTTCGAATTAAAATTTTAGTTGCATGAGTGTATATCATGTTCATGCTGTAGATTTGTTGTGACCTCTGAACTTCGAATTATGTTCATGTAGCAGGGCACTGGACAAGCGCTATCTAAAAAAAACTTGAGTGAACTGTTCCACTCAAGTTTGAGTGAAATGTACCTGTTCACTCAAACTTGAGTTGCTTTTCACTCAACTTGAGTTACTTTTCACCCAACTTGAGTTAAACCCACTCAAGTTCACTCAACTTGAGTGGGATCAATTTCCACTCTTATGCTTGAGTAAATGTCGCTCAAGTTGAGTGCATTTAACTCAAGTTGAGTGAAAAGTAACTCAAGTTGAGTGAAAATCTCACTCAAGAATTGAGTGGGATCAATTTCCACTCTTATACTTGAGTGAAATTTCACTCAACTTTTATAAGAGAGCGTATAAGGAAGAAAGAGGGCGGGGTTTAGACTCTTTGGTTGTTAATTGATTAATTAGTTTTATTAGGTGTCCAGGCACCACCACCAAGTGAGCACACATGTGTGTGATGACGACACTTCCGACGTCCATCAAGGGCCAATGGTCGAAGAAAGTGCGTGTGAATCGACGGGCGGCAATGCGTTATGACGTTACGATAGCGCGCGTTAATGCGTTAAGATAGTGCGTTAATGCGTTAAGATAGTGTGTTAAGGTGTAAAGATAGTGCGTTAAAGCGCTGATACAGGCGTTCAGGCGTTGGTATGAGGTTTATGGCGTAACGACGGAGGTTGGCGGGCGTTTCTGTGTTACGTTCAGAATTTTAAGCAACCGTATCCCAAAGACGCGCACATTTGACGTTCAACCGTCAACATGGCGTATACCTGGTCTGAGTGTGAACACACGCTCAACATGATGGCTGTACATGGATAATCGCACATGTCCCGCTAATCATATCGTAGTTAGTTATATCGTCGCTATATGGCCGAAATACTGCTGAACGTGTCATTCAACCCTAACTCATTCACTCACCCATTCAGCAGACACGACGATATGATGCGGTACCAGAAGAATATACATGGATATGAAGACACCGAAGTGTCAGAATTCGATGCAAATGTTGACAGCATACCGTCTAATTATGAAAGATTGACACAACAAAAAATCCTGTACAGAGTCGCCCGCTATTCTACACAGAGTGATGACGTACTGGGCTTTCCCAATAATCAGAAACGATGAACGGACGTCGTGACCGCCATCTTGGATGTTGACATTCTGCGAGAGGTATTGTGCCATGATAAAGGCTATACCATATTATAATACTAAAGGATCTATATAGCCCACCACAATAAAGGGTGTATGTGTATCGTATAACTCGCAATGAATTCACTGCCCTACACACAATTTGATGACGTATCGTCCTTCACTAAGACATGTTGAAACTTGTTTGTCCCTGACACGTAATGATATGCACAGGTAAATTAACACTGAGATGACTTGGGCGTATCAAAGGTAGGATGAAATCTAGGAAAGGTCAATTCACATTGACCTCCGAAAGTTTACCTGACATTACCGGACATTACTGAAGAGTATGACAAAGAGGATAGCAAGCGTAAAAGCTGGAGTATCGATCTCGGCATGGGACTACTTTTTGCCTTCGGAGGTAAAACTGTGCACATATCACCGCGGCGAAAGTGATCGCATTACTGCGGAGGAATACGGTCGGGTCAAAAGTCGAAGCTGAACTATAGCGGTTATGACATGTCGGCACTCGGAGGTCAAAAAGACTCGAACTCCACTTTTACTACTACTTATTTTGAATTCGACCACTGACCGACTGACGTACATTGACGTCATCCTCCCCTGCCCTCAGCCGAGACATACTAGCGACAATATGAAACAGTGAATCTGACAATTTGGTTTCACATCAAATCAATCATGTGAAACAGCGCTTACCAGTATGGTTGATAGATGGTTAAGAAATATTAGCAAAGGTCTTTTAACTGGATTTGTATTTTTAGACTTGAGAAAAATATTTGACAGTCACGCTGTTTTATTGCACAAATTGTCTTTTTATGGTGTACAAGAGCTGCCAGAATCATTCTTAAACCCAAAGACTTTTTTCCCCACAGCCGATCTTTTTAACGTACTGAACTGGATGCCAATTAAACATAGAATCGTATACAAAAGAGCCGTTTTGGCATTTAACCTTTTTAGAAACATTGCCCCGCGATATCTGAATAATTTTACATTTGTTACCATTGCACATAGTTGCAACACACGTGCTGCTGAACGTGATGCTTTATATATATATATACTCATACATGGCACGCAGTATTTTAAAAGAAGTTTTATTTACTCTGCAATTATGTTATGGAATACCCTAAGTACGTCTGTTAAAACTTCTGTCAGTATTCAGCCGTTCGAAGGAGCATATGAAATCCTACTTTGAATACTGAACCGATCCTGTTACTATGATGCTTAACGTGATGTGAATTTAACTCTAGTCATATTACCCACTTTATTTTATTCTATTTATCCATGTTTGTGGCTGTCGTACACTGTATATTTTAATTTTAATTTTTTATTTTTTTCAAGTCATATTATAATCAGTTGTTTCTAACACAGGGCCGCAATGTAAACTAATTCTTGAACAGATTGGGTAACCCTGGGAAAATAAAGGCTCTATCTATCTATCTGTATAACAATGTGAGAATAAATATTTTAAGGGGCAGTGCATCAATCACTTAGCTGTTTTGATTACCGATTGTCGTTCTCGAGCTTGAGCTTCAGCGAACAAACGGAGAGAAAATCATCTTCGTCATCTTTTTTTTTAATAAGGATTTTTTTTACGTACGGTACATGTTTTCACAGAAAAGCGTATCCATGTGACCCTCACACATGTATATCGTCATCGATGCAAATTGACATACAATGATCGAGACTCGCATACAGTCTATATCGGTTGCAGTTAATTGGTTTTACCGCTAAATTCTCAATTTATTCATGCTCATTCGATCTGATTTTTATCAATTTAATCACTGATTTTATCAGCAGCAAAACATAATGGACTTACAATAAGTGGAACACTACACAAGAACATTTATCCCGAATGTAAATTAAGACGGAGTGCCTATGCCCTGGACAAACATAGTATTGAAAAGAACACCCTAAAGGCGGTACGCATTAATTAATTAATTACCATGATATTTGTATAATTATACCGATGTATGTTTTTCACAATGCAGGTCCTTTTAACGCGACAATATGAGAATAGCTGGAGGTTGAACAGATTAGAGATTCGCAGTTTTCCATAATATTGTAATCCAACTTTCTAAAAGAGTTTACATTTGTGTAAAACGTTTGTCTTTCTATGCGAGCATCGTCTTTCCAGGCGAACATCGTAACGTGGGAAAGATGCATGCCAAGTGACCGTGTGAAAAACTATGTCGGCTTATTTGCAGACTGGCTTGATCTACTGTATTTGTCGAAGAATATATTAGCGCAGTCTGCAATCAGAGAGGTTCTCATGGAGGGCGTCAGAATTCGGATTTAGCCAATCAGTGCGCCTGTTAGACCCAACGTGTAACCATCTAGGTCATCTAAACGCGGTAGGAGTGACCCTGGGGTCGTGTGTATCCATTCTCAGCCTACTTTCGGCAACTGCAAGAGGGAATTTCCTGAAATCGATACCACGTGACTTCGTCAGCCAATCAGCAAAATTCTACTAAATTCAGCTAACCTCAACATAACCCGCCCTTTTCGAGTCATGTGCTGCACTACTTGTTCAAAATTACAGATCTACAACGCCTTTTAGGTGATACGAAAGTTATTCATACCTATCTTTTGTAACCCCAGGCGATATCTGTTTCCGTGGTGGCATGAAAACCTGTCATTTATCAGATTTCTCCAGTCTGTACTCCACCGGACGAAGGCCGAACATGGCACGGTAAAATACCGGATATCGCTCTGCGATAATGGAGACACACGATTCGCAAGCCATCTTATGGATGGCGAAGTGTACGCAAATGTTGTTAGACCGTCCGTTAGCAGACTGATGCAGTGAATTCCCAAACTGAGCAGGTTGGCTGAATACAGCCTGCCAGGGGAGACTACCATACGACGACCTATCGTCTGGTCTGATCCCTGCTGCTGGGATACCTCCGTCTTACAGAATGCACTCCGCACGGTCTCGTACTCACAGGGCTAAGTAGTACTGTTTTGTCAGAGATTTTTTTGAAAATTTAAAATATTTTTTTGTTAAATTTTAAAATTTTAATTTACACTATATAGTATAAACCTATGTATAGGGAATATACTATATAGTGTAATTTTCCATGCTTGGCAAACACGAGCTCGCGCTTTAAAATATGACCATGTATGAGTATTATAGTAAGCTATATAATAATTTAGTGTTTCCAAGATGTTCAAAAAAAATTAAAATTTTAAAATTTATAAAAATTAAAATTCTAAAATTTAAAAAAAATTAATTTTAAATTTTCAAAAAAATCTCTGACAAAACAGTGCTACTTAGCCCTGTGCTCGTACTATAGGTACCTCGACCCGCACGGCCAGGAATCCATATTGGTATCCATATTGAAAGCACAGTACCCCAACCTGTAACCATCTGGGTAATCTATATAAGACTGACCCTGGGATCGTCTGTATCCATTTTCAGCCTACTTTCGGCAACTATAGGAGGGAATTCCCCGAAATAACATCACGTAATGTCGTCAGCCAATCAACGTAACCTCAACGTATCCCGCCAAATCCGAGTCATGTGCTGCTCTTCTTATTCAAAATTACAGATCTACAACACCTCTTGGGTGATATGGAAGTTATTCATATTTGTATCTTTTGTAAGCTCAGACAATATGTGTTTCAAAAGTAGTATGGGAAGCCTGTATGGGAAGCCTAACCCATTTCTCGAGACTCTGTTCACCGCCGGATGAAGGCCGAACAGTATACGGTAAAGTTTCGGATATCGCTCCGCATAATGACGACACACGATTCGCAAGCTATTTTATGGATGGCGAAGTGTAAGAAAATGCAGTTGACCCATGTCGGATCCCGGCCTCGTTTTCGATCTCAAAATCTACTGTCTAACTAGAAAAATGTTGCTGTTGCTGCATCAGCCAGTCATTGACCTTCCGTTGGCTACCGGTCAAACGAGCTAGGCGTAGTCGCCATTGTAATTTTATAATTCAGTTTCTCTTTGGAGACATCATTCAGAGCAGACGTATTTTTACTCTTCTCTGCATACTCTTATATTTCAAGATAACAGGGAGAGAGGCGTGGGGGGGGGCTTGCATAATTCTAACTAGATTCTGTGATTGCCACTTTCGGTTTGTCGATTTTGGCCCAGTTAACAACATTTGCGTACACTTCGCCATCCATAATATGTCTTGCGAATCGTGTGTCTCCATTATCGCGGAGCGATATCCGGTACTTTACCCGATTCTGTTCTGCCTTCATCCGGCGGAGAACAGACTCGAGAAATCTGATAAACTACAGGTTTTCATACCACTTCGGAAACAGATATTGCCTGGGCTTACAAAATATATAGGTATGAATAACTTTCGTATCATCCAAGAGGTGTGGTAGATCTGTAATTTTGAACAAGTAGGACATCACATGACTCGAAAATGGCGGGTTACGTTGGGGTTACGTAGGTAGACTTTAGCTGATTGGCTGACGAAGTCACGTGATATTGATTTCTGGAAATTCCCTCTTGCAGTTGCCGAAAGTAGGCTGATAAATGGATACGCACGATCCCAGGGTCAGTCTTACCGCGTATAGATGACCCAGATGGTTACAGGTTGAGTTAACCAATCAACTGACTCAATTAGCACTTCCGGTTGATATTCTGGTGCTCCCATGGACCCATCTGGTATATTCTCACTGTTTTTTGCTCTTATATTTACTTTCCTATCTTGAATAAATAAACATGAAACTTTGTTTAAAAATTGAATTTATTAATATGGAGAAGTTCCCAAGCGAAAATAAAAACTTCCAAATACTGCACAATCTAAAACAATGCTTCGAATAAATAAACTACACACAGCCAGAAAAAAAGGTGATGGCGTATCACCCTTCAATGGTGATCAGATTTGGTCATCACCTTTAAAAGGTGATAGTTATCAACCTTTTGTCTGGTTGTACAGTACGATCTACATCTAAAAAAATACTAATAATTCACCTAGTGAGTAATTTTAATGAAGAAAGTAGAAAGTCAATGTCAATATCCACGACCAAACAAACTGATTTGCACCTTGTGCGACTGATAAACGAAGTTAAAATTACTCTTATATTATTTGTATTAAAATATCAGCTAAAACTCATTCTATTAATTAGCGATGTACACTCCACATTTATGGTCAATAATTAGAACAATCGGACAAAAATATAGAAATATATCATTCATTTGCACGTCAGAGAAATTCGCGAAGCAAGTCTTGACGCAATGCTTCCTTAATGTCATGATACGGCATAAAAGGTTGAATTATGTCACAGTTGTCAACTTAAGTCGACCTCTAATGTCTTTTTTGATAAGTTCATGAAACCTTGCGACAATTGAGGTTAAACACAATTTCTTATCAAGCCAATTTCTACCTTCCCACTCCGAACTCCTCTTGATATACCTGGCCCCATTCGATGTTCAAAGAACTTATAAACAGACCCACGAGACGTCATCGACTTCGAAACCATTTGAATTTCGAAATGTGTCATAGAAGAGCGTTATTGATTGGCTGACCTATATATTGGGCTGGCATGAGCACCATATTATGAGGAATGACGCCGCTACTTAGGGATTATGTCACTCTACACACAATCGGTGTATAGGTTCTGATTGGGTCGCCTCGAAATTTACACCTTGAAGGTGTTCAGATAAATCAAGGCAGGTTCGAAGTGGGAACGTAGAAATTGGCTTGATAAAGTGAAGATGGGTTAAATCTGGTTCCCCAGTATTTCTGCTACTATATTCCCAAACAAGTTCACCCAAACGCCTTTACCGATATTATTGAATGCTGATGGAGAAAAATCATTTGATTTACTAGACAGAATACATTCAACACCGACTGGTCGACTTTCAAATTGAACTGTTTCGCGGGCGACAACTGCATCGCCGCTGTCGCGAAGCTACTGAATTGCCTAGATCACATGGGATATCAAGACTGCAAGGCATGACGATTGTAACCGTTGAGCGTTTGGAAAGGGGCAGTTAGAACTCAGTTGCCTGGCCTGTGGGATATTGGATGGTATATGTCTACATATATTTTCAATAAATTATGAAAAATTGATTATTATTTTTTCAAATATATGTATTTTTTTCTTAATGTTTATCTCTTTCATCTTGACTCAAATAAAGCCATTTGATGTCAAGCCGAGTTACTGCAGTTTCAATTTTCTACCATACCCTGACCTCTATGACATGGAAAAAAGATCCTTTTTCTGTCATGGATGTAAGGGTATGGTAGAAAATTAGAACTGTAGTAGCTCGGCTTGACATCAAAGGGAATGACTTTATTTGAGTCAAGATGGAAGAGAAAGACATTTAGAAAAATATATTAAAAAAATCTATTTGGAAAAAAATAATTTTCATATTTTATTGAAAATATACGTAGACATCTACGATCCAATATCCCACAGGCCAGGCAACTGTGAGTCAGAAATGGAAATGTTATTTGTCAAAAGCAAGTTTCAATAAATGTTCACCATACCGAGTCACAAGGACAGGTGGGTCGATATCAACTGGATATTACAGCTGGCGTTCTACTGTTATCATTTGGCTCCAGGTGGCAGAGCGGGGCTATGTCCATCACTGTTGGCCATAGATTCAGGCACAATTCATATGTATAAATATCAGTATTTAATTATGACTCCTTGTGGAGCGAAAGGCTATCCAAATGTGCGCATACCAGCAAACTGAACTTTTCAATAAATGAGCTTCAAGAAGTACAATTTTTTCACGCCAAATTAGGATTATTTCAATCTATAAGCCTCACTCACATTGGGACCAATGACTTGTGGCGCGTCATAAAATGCATTAGCTTTATCACATCAATGGTTTGAACTCAGACCTCTGTAAAGTGATGTATACCCATGATATATATATTAGTTTTCAGCACCAGTCAGCATGGGACAGTCCCAACCAGGGACATGACTTCCCCCAAGCTATTGCTATAAAACTGACAGAGCTCAAATTATCGTCAAATTGAATGTGTTAGATAGTTAGTAGATTCTAAAGAGGGTTGACACAATCATGCTTCAGCAACGTTGAAAGATACCAAGCCTTCACATGTACCATACTGGATTCAATGTAAATCCAACGGTTGACGAGGTCACATGCGGCAATGGACGTAAAACAATGACCGAGGGCTCAACTGAAGCAACCTTCCCACAGCGCATGCTCCGTTTCACAGGCTCAATATGCTATGACCCTGCCACCAATAGCGGAAGATGACCTTTACAACATGGTTATGATGTATGGGTAAAACCCAAGCTCACACGGTTCAGTTTGAATCCGACCGAGCAACTCCTTCAGTTTTGCACATGAGCGAACTACTTTTCATATGCACTGCCCATATAAACGGGGAAAGTAATTTCCAGATCCTTCTTTCTAACGCTAGGTCAACAAAGGTATAATGCAGAATTGAAAAGTAATCGGAATGTTCGACAAACAATGCTTTTACTGTATATGATGTCACTTCCGGCGGTGTGCTGCTCGGGTGGAAATCCTGTCCAAGAATTTGACCAGTGACTCACTGAGGTATTATTATGCTCTTGAAGGTGCCTGTTCGATGTTGCTCGCCTGCATACACTTCAACGCAACACGCTAACAACTTAATCACTCAAGGACACAGTATGTTTGAAGTTTTTTTGACAGAAAGTTTTTTATTGTGCGCACAGATAATCTGCATTTGAGCACAACCTCATACGGTACTGCATGGAGTATGACACATAGAGGACCATGTGTTGCACTCGTGTATCGTCCCATCTGGACGTCATCGATCGGACACAGACACTGTACTATATAGGCTTTTTCTCACGATGAAGCGAACAAGCGATACCAAGACCAATTAAAACAGGGGAAATAACACATTGTCACCCTTTCTTCTCACAGCGAAATCGCATCCAACTACAATAATGTATTTTCCATCAGAATCAGTTAAAATATCACGCAGTGATATTGCCTTTCAGGAATGAATGAATATCACGTAACAACAGTGAATATGGAACAACTCGATTATTCAGTTTTCTTTTCCAGTTTGGCTTCTCTACGTTTGATATATGCAGAATGAAAGAAGTGGGCAAACAGCAGGAAATAGGTAAAATACATAAATGTTGAGGCAACGATATTCATGTACGTCTGTTGACACGCCTCTCCCCGCTTCTTGATCTGGTAGGTATATACGTTAATAGTACATCCAATTACCATCTGCAGTATCTGGGTGGTGGTTATCGCCACTTTGAAGGACACGGGCACTCTGATACGTAATGCAGCTAGCGTGTAATAGAGATAGACGAATGAGTGAGCGATATAATTCATAACGATAAACCAACGCCCGGCGGCGGTGTGATCCGTATAACTGTACCATACGTAGATGAGTACGGTGGCGTGGTGATACCAATGTAGAAAGATGAGGGGTTGCTTTCGCAGAACTATGAATAATGTATCACCTAGTTCTATGACCTTGGATGCCGCGAACATCGCTGACCAGAATCCAATCGCATGGGTAAGGTAAGTATCCGTATAATCTATGGTACAGATCGAGTACTGCCAGTTTCTACGCACGGCGCTGAGCAGATCCGGCAATGTTCTAAGCGTCCCGGCGATGCTGAAAATGGCCAAAGCTCCGTTCCAGAGAACGCGGAGTGGACGGAGATTGTAGGCTGGACGGTCCCTCATATAATATCTCCCGGCAAAGATAACAGCGATATAGACAGCCGAATAGAGAATGCTGTCTGACCATCTTTCCTTCATGTAATTCTGGAAGGCCGGCTCATTGAAGGAACTTTCAAACTGGAACACCACAGGGTTATATGATCCAGACGACATCGTGTTATCAAGGGCGTCCAGTACTTATATATATCCCAATTTAGGCCTAATAGCTGGTTTCTCTCGCTAGCCCTTCCTTAAATTGTAACCTGAAACGATTAAAAAATGATAAATTGTCTCGGTTTCAAGTGAAAGTGATATACATCAGACAGACGCTTCTATATTATATATATATTTGACCTAAACAAGTGTGTCCATCACCGGCAATTTAGGCCACAATGGCTTGGTCAGCAGTGGGTGTCTTCGTCGATGTTGTTAATATATATTTTCATTATGGTATATGAAAAGGTGGAGAATAATTATATTCTTGGTGAAAAAAATATATTAACAACATCAACATCGACGGAGACACCCACTGTGATTTACGCATATAGTAGATGTTAATTCCAACAGTAAACCCTCCACGGTAAATAATATAACGTTACCAATGACAACTTTCAAACCACCATTGTGTGTACATTGTAAACTGAGGTGTTCAGTTATTGAACGCCTGAATTGTCAACCACCTCGCTGGGGGTCTAATAACACCCCAGCCACCAGTCAGATTTTTGGACCGGATTCGGGGCCTTCGCCCACATCGCCGGAAGTGACATCATATATAGTAAAATAGATGTTTACCGAACATTTCGATTACTTTTCAAGTCTGCATAATACCTCTGTTGACCTAGCGTTAAAAAGAATTATCTGGAGATAATTTTCCATGTTTATCTGGACAGAGCATATGAAAAGTAGCTCGCTCATGTGCAACACTAAAGGAGTTGTTCGGCCGGATTCAAACTAGTTGGTTTCCCGTATACGTCATAGCAACGTAGTAAAGGTCAACTTCCGCTATTGGTGGCAGGGATGGTAATGGAGCCTGCGAAATGGAGCATGCGATGTGGGGAGGTTGCTGAATTGTAACACTTATGAACGCGTAATTGCGTTCAAATTGTTAACTTCACTGTTCAGTTTTGAACGTTAGCATTCAATCCATTAACGCAGGTATTCAAATGCAGAACGCATTGAACACGTGTGCTCATTATTTGAACACACGCATTCAAAGTTTGAACAATAGCATTCTAAACTTGTTCACTACTTAATCATCCTGGCGAGCCAGTGTATCGATCTTTCAGCTCCCTCTGCGAGGATTTATGATTTACCTGGACTTGTGAAGATGTACTCTCAGAACACGCCGGCGTCCAATTTATTTGATAATCAATAGATGTATTATCTGTAGGTGTATGTTTCTAGAGCGTTCACGCTGAAGGTGATGGGGCCGGTAGCTGTGAAGTAATTGTGGCCGAGCCGGCTGATTAATACACCACAGCTGCTTGCCGTCGTACATGTCATTGACTGGAAATCACCTGACAGTATTTTTTTCCAGCTCAGACTAATTTTCACACCTGAGAAACCCTGTGTGCAAGGGAGCATACAGATTTACTCCATGGCGACTAATGGCAGCACACCATCTCTAGTGGATATAAAACATGTTTACTATTATCAACTATTAAGCACTAATTGACCAGTAAAGATAATCACCAAACAGAATATCTGAATAATTATGTCATGGTGAAAAAGCGCTTGAATCTTCCCACATCCCATGGCAAAAACATCGGCCCTACAGCAGGGCAAACCGGTATTTAAATTTTGAGGAAAAGCATAAAATCTGTACAGCTACAGAGATGGCGCATTGATGTATCACACAGACCCGGTTAAAAAACCGTAAGCACGTGATCGTGTGGCTCAGCCGGAATGGAGATGAAATGAGCTCAGACTGGCGTGTTTGTCACTAGGGTGTATACCGGTATAGGCCTACATATTCTACGACGAAAGCCGGGCGGCTGTTGAACCCGGAGATTTTATAATTCTGAATCAATAGGATTTCTCCGTTTCTCTATTTTTTAGCCGTGTCTTTTATCCACACAATATGTCGGTTTTTCTTTGTAAAATTACAGAAATCACAAAACATTCCTCCTTACCTTATACTGTTCAGTTCAGTACAATTGCCGAGCTCGCGGTCCGGGCCAGCAGCTATTAGGGGATTCACATAACTGAATGTGGCGGATCTGCCAGGCTGCACACTAGCTAGTCCCGCCGGGTTATTCATGTGTAACAGCTTGGATAGCTGGCTACAGCCTCCAGGCTTACTCATGCATTGTCCTTTATACTGTACTTTCTCTGTTGCTCTCAAAAACTGAATATATTCTACAAACGCTCTGTCGCTTGTATTAGTTTAATAATAAATTAAAACGAGCAAAACGTATACTGCAGTCTATGAAAATTGCTCGTCTAAATGTTAACGGATACGTGATGATATTGCTGATGCGGGTATGACAGAGCGACCGACCCCATATTTACCTTCATGTCGTCCAGTCACAACTGCAGGAAGATAATATTCTGTTCACCGCTAGCCGCATACATATCATCCGTGATTATCCAGTAGTCTGTATTCTTATACCTCCAGTGACTAGCTATTTAATTTTCACACGTTCAAATCTAGATATACGGTTTACGACATATGCGAATTTTAACATCTGTGCTTATCCACAAAATCTCTTCTAGGGAAGTGTCAAAGTTGACATGAAATAGAAAACTCAGATACGCCTACAATCGAGTGGTCGCATGAATGGCTCGATCCGACAAAACATGTGAACGCTTGAACCTGTGCCACAGTTTCGTAAAGATGGAGCGAGCTGTTGTTTTTAAAAAATCAATAATGAAAATATTGAATGAATAGTGAACCATCTGGGTAATACGATGCCATAGCGGACCTCGACTTTTCCCCCCTTTTTTCTGATTGTTTTTGGGGTTTTTTTAGGTTTTTTTTCCATTTTCCATTTTCTGCAAACAGATCCTAGTTTACCGGAACAATTTTTTCCCTCCGAAATCCAAACAAAACTCTTGGAAACGTTTAAATCGAGTGGGAAACCTTTAAACCTCGGCGGAAACCATTAAATCGCGAAAACCATTAAATCGCGGTGGAAACCTTCCAAACGCGGTAGAAATGTTTCAACAGCAGTGGACGCGGTGGAAACCTTAACCACCCCTACTTGGACAGTCATATTTCGAAATATGATGGCGTATACATATCTCGCCCACTAGCATTGCTAGATTCTGTGTAAAATGTGACTATTACAACGTAAAAAAATGCACTGAGAAACTGATTCGACAAGGCTATACAACGAAACGCCTTCGCTCAAAGTTTTTCGAATTTATGATAAATATATTCACTGAGAGAAAATACGATCGCAGTAGTATAGAAAGGTGATTTGACCTCGCATTGAGTGCACTTTGGTATCTCTGACCACACTGCTGAGACGTCACTTCTGGTTCCGTAACCGGAAGTGACCTTTGACCCCTGCACATGCGCACAATACCGGATAATAATGGTGCGCAGGGGTCAAAGATCATTTCCGGTCACGCAACCGGAACCGGAAGTGACGTCAAAGGTCAGAGATACCAAAGTACACTCAATGCGCCGCCAAATTCCCTTTCAAAGGGATCAAGAGCGGAAGTGATCTCTGGGGAGGTATTCCTCCGCGGTGATGCGGTCATGTCTGGCGGTCATGCGATCACTTCCGGGGAGAAGCATCTGCGGACTGAAAATAGTCCCATGTCAACGACACTTCAAATACGCGGGGGATCGCCTGAATCGCCTGGAATGGGTGGTTGATTGAAATGGGTGGTCGATTGATAATTTTATTTACGGTCGAATAGGATTGAAACAGTAGGCGGTGGCTATCCGACTGTCCATGCGCAGGAGCAGGATATTTGTGACCCGTGATAGGGTTGAATACACGATGGTCGATCCATATAGCCACGGAAAAAAAAATACATGAATACATTGGGAGTTAGACTTATAGTACGCAGTATTACCATGTACTGTTCAACTCCTCAATGTGGGTGATCTATAAATAGAACTGTCATCATCCATAAATAGAACAGGGTTTCTCCACGGGGAATCCTGGAGAATCCCCGTGTCCCGATGTTGAGCCATGACGTCACCGGGGACCAGCAAATCTCAATATGTTGTCTTCCGTAGTATGAATGCATTTGATACATACACCCCCACACGTTAGTATTATACAATATAGCATGGTACAATCGCTCACAAAAGGGTAAAAAACATCCGTGCAGGCCAGTTTTTGTCGGATCGGTAGATGAAAAATGGCGCCCGCTTGTCAAATTCCCGGATGATATGAAATTAAGATCGTAGAGCCATGAAAACACTCTGGACGCAAGGACGACAACTCTAACGGGGCAATAAGTGTTGGCGGCTGTCCCAAGGAGTATTAGGTAAGAGTGTGGGGTGATCATTTTTTTACTTGTGGATTTCACTGTGGGGTGTGGCATTTTGTTTCTCTGTCTCACCGTGTACGAGACGATGTTTGGGGTCTCGTCGTGAAATTTTGTTGAAAATTTATGATGACGCATGCGTAGTAAATAGGCAGATCGGGGGTGGGCGTTTTGGGGTCGAGGTGGATTATCCTTGGTCCGAATGGGCCATGGGAGGTGTCCATGTGTAGCGTCTGTGGAGTAGCGTCCGACTGGACAGGTGTGGCGTGGAAGGAAGGCTATGGCGCGCAGTCGAGGAGTAGTAGCTAAAGTGGCCATTTTGGAGGTGCACAAGGGCGTATTTGAGAGATTGAGGGGCTATATCGCATTCAAATAGGGCGTGTAGGGTCTCATATTGAAGCTCTTGCGGTGTAGATCACGACTTGAGGGATGCCCATGTCATCAGTGACGTCATCAGTAGGAGAGGTAGCGAAAGCGGGCATTTTGGGGAAGCGTGGGGCTGGGTTTGAGTGAGTGAGGGGCCATTCTTGGTCCGCATGGGTCGTGGGAGGAGTCAGGTGAAGCACTCGTGGAGGAGCGTCAGACAGGATTGGTGGGTCGTGAATGTAAGACTATGGCGCGCTTTCGTAGACAGGGAATTGTGGGAAAAGGACATGGGAATGGACGTTTTAGCCTCGAGATGGACTACTATTGGTCCGAATGGGTCGTATGTGGGGTCATGTTGAAGCAGTCGTGGAGGAGCCTCCGACTGGATGTAGGGGATATGGCGCGCATGGGCAGACAGAGAATTGTTGGAAATGGGCACTGGAAGGGAATCGCCGAGAATGGGTGGTTGATTGATATGAGTGGTCGATTGATAATTTTATTTACGGTCGAACAGGATTGAAACAGTAGGCGGTGGCTATCCGACTGTCCATGCACAGGAAGAGCCTTCGACTGGACGGGTGGGTCGTGGAAGTAGGACATATGGCGCGCATGCGCAGACAGAGAATTGTGGGAAAAGGGCACTGGAAAGGACCTTTTGAGGTTGAGGTGGACCACTACTGGTCCGAATGGATCGTATGGGGCGTCAATTTGAAGCATGCGTGGGGGAGCATCCGACTGGATGAGTGTGATGGGTGCGCAATCTGCGCATGTCCAGACAGAGAATTGCGGGAAAAGGGCATTGGAATGGATGTTTGGGTGTCGAGACGGACTACTATTAGTCCGAATGGGTCGTGTGAGGTATAGTCAAGCACTCGTGGAGAAGAGTCAGACTGGGTGTGATATGCGCCTGCGCACTCGGGGAGTAGTAGAGAAAGGGAGTTTCGGAAGTGCAAAGGAGCGCGTTTGGGGAGATGAGGCCATATTCGCTCTGGCTACCTGGTAAAGTTACCTCAGCGTATGTGTGGAGGAAGAGGAGGAGGTATTGTGCGCATGCGCAGGTGTCAAAGGTCACTTCCGGTCACGTGACCGGAACCGGAAGTGACGTCACAGCAGTGCGGACAGAGGTACCAAAGTGCACTCAATGCGCGGTCAAAATCCCCTTTCAAAGGGGGTCAAGAGTCACGTGGCCGGAAGTGACGTCAGAAAGGTCATATGCAAATTTCCAAGGTCAAGGTAACAGAATTACCGCTTTCAAAGGGTCAAGAGGCGTCTACGGGGACCTTTTTGTGACGTCGCAAAGGTCATATGCAAATTTGAAAAGGTCGTGGGTGTCTACGCGCGCTTTCGGAACCTGGGCCATTTCCATAAACTGGTTAACTACGGTATACAAAAAAGAACCAAATCACATTGTTGTAACGAAAACCGGGTTTTATTTTCATTACAGAGAACACAACATATATACAACAGTTATTTCCCCCATATTATAACATCAACGACAGAAGTCCAGTGTAATATCTGCGGTGTAAGTTCACCTTTACTTTAGCATTGATAGGGTATCCATCACTCTAAATATCCAGATACGTCGTGGTCACACCATCTGGGAGAACTTTGCGCTTTGGATAGAAGAAGGTGAAGGCACCCCGCTGTTGGTTGTAGAAGCGCATCTGGTTCTGCACGACACGAAAGCCCTTGTTGGTTCCACTGGCACTGGTCTGGCTTTATAGTACGCCCGCCAACACCTAGCTTGACGTCATTCTGCACATGCGCAGCAGTGGAACAGTAGAGAAAGGGCAGTTTCGGAAGAGCGCATGGGCACTAGATCTCACCTGGGGGTATATATTTCATCTAAGTATAGCGGATACGGGGTGTCGTGAATAATAACAAGTTCAGCAATGTTCAGGATGCTCTACGCAACATGGTGGACCCATAGCGGGACTCCGTGGTGTCTCTTGGTTGTATTGAATATGTCTGAGCATATTGTCGCGACGAGAGAAGGTTCTCTGACAGAACGTACATGTACCCGTCATGGTACCTGATCAGAGTGTGATTACAGATTGAGGCTAATGATTTACAAACGACCTTATATGACCACTCACTCACTCGCATTCCTCCTCCTCTTCTTCCTTCTCCTCCTCCTTCTCTTCTTCCTTCTCCTCCTCCTCCTCCTCCACACATACGCTGAGGTAACTTTACCAGGTAGCCAGAGCGAACATGGCCTCATCTTCCAAAACGCGCTCCTTTGCACTTCCGAAACTCCCCTTTCTCTACTGCGAATTTTAACATATGTGCTTATCCACAAAATCTCTTCTAGGGAAGTGTCAAAGTTGACATGAAATAGAAAACTCAGATACGCCTACAATCGAGTGGTCGCATGAATGGCTCGATCCGACAAAACGTGTGAACGCTTGAACCTGTGCCACAGTTTCGTAAAAATGGAGCGAGCTGTTGTTTGTAAAAATTCAATAATGAAAATATTGAATGAATAGTGAACCATCTGGGTAATACGATACCATAGTGGACATCGAATTTTTTTCATTTTTTCAGATTTTTTTTTTTTTCTCCATTTTCGCTCATTTTCTGCAAACAGATCCTAGTTTACCGGAACAATTTTTTTCCCCCGAAATCCAAACAAAACTCTTGGAAACGTTTAAATCGAGTGGGAAACCTTTAAACCTCGGCGGAAACCATTAAATCGCGAAAACCATTAAATCGCGGTGGAAACCTTCCAAACGCGGTAGAAATGTTTCAACAGCAGTGGACGCAGTGGAAACCTTAACCACCCCTACTTGGACAGTCATATTTCGAAATATGATGGCGTATACATATCTCGCCCACTAGCATTGCTAGATTCTGTGTAAAATGTGACTATTACAACGTAAAAAAATGCACTGAGAAACTGATTCGACAAGGCTATACAACGAAACGCCTTCGCTCAAAGTTTTTCGAATTTATGATAAATATATTCACTGAGAGAAAATACGATCGCAGTAGTATAGAAAGGTGATTTGACCTCGCATTGAGTGCACTTTGGTACCTCTGACCGCACTGCTGTGACGTCACTTCTGGTTCCGTAACCGGAAGTGACCTTTGACCCCTGCACATGCGCACAATACCGGATAATAATGGTGCGCAGGGGTCAAAGATCATTTCCGGTCACGTAACCGGAACCGGAAATGACGTCAAAGGTCAGAGGTACTAAAGTACACTCAATGCGCTGCCAAATTCCCTTTCAAAGGGGTCAAGAGCGGAAGTGATCTCTGGGGAGGTATTCCTCCGCGGTGATGCGGTCATGTCTGGCGGTCATGCGATCACTTCCGGGGAGAAGCATCTGCGGACTGAAAATAGTCCCATGTCAACGACACTTCAAATACGCGGGGGATCGCCTGAATCGCCTGGAATGGGTGGTTGATTGAAATGGGTGGTCGATTGATAATTTTATTTACGGTCGAATAGGATTGAAACAGTAGGCGGTGGCTATCCGACTGTCCATGCGCAGGAGCAGGATATTTGTGACCCGTGATAGGGTTGAATACACGATGGTCGATCCATATAGCCACGAAAAAAAAAATACATGAATACATTGGGAGTTAGACTTATAGTACGCAGTATTACCATGTACTGTTCAACTCCTCAATGTGGGTGATCTATAAATAGAACTGTCATCATCCATAAATAGAACAGGGTTTCTCCACGGGGAATCCTGGAGAATCCCCGTGTCCCGATGTTGAGCCATGACGTCACCGGGGACCAGCAAATCTCAATATGTTGTCTTCCGTAGTATGAATGCATTTGATACATACACCCCCACACGTTAGTATTATACAATATAGCATGGTACAATCGCTCACAAAAGGGTAAAAAACATCCGTGCAGGCCAGTTTTTGTCGGATCGGTAGATGAAAAATGGCGCCCGCTTGTCAAATTCCCGGATGATATGAAATTAAGATCGTAGAGCCATGAAAACACTCTGGACGCAAGGACGACAACTCTAACGGGGCAATAAGTGTTGGCGGCTGTCCCAAGGAGTATTAGGTAAGAGTGTGGGGTGATCATTTTTTTACTTGTGGATTTCACTGTGGGGTGTGGCATTTTGTTTCTCTGTCTCACCGTGTACGAGACGATGTTTGGGGTCTCGTCGTGAAATTTTGTTGAAAATTTATGATGACGCATGCGTAGTAAATAGGCAGATCGGGGGTGGGCGTTTTGGGGTCGAGGTGGATTATCCTTGGTCCGAATGGGCCATGGGAGGTGTCCATGTGTAGCGTCTGTGGAGTAGCGTCCGACTGGACAGGTGTGGCGTGGAAGGAAGGCTATGGCGCGCAGTGGAGGAGTAGTAGCTAAAGTGGCCATTTTGGAGGTGCACAAGGGCGTATTTGAGAGATTGAGGGGCTATATCGCATTCAAATAGGGCGTGTAGGGTCTCATATTGAAGCTCTTGCGGTGTAGATCACGACTTGAGGGATGCCCATGTCATCAGTGACGTCATCAGTAGGAGAGGTAGCGAAAGCGGGCATTTTGGGGGAGCGTGGGGCTGGGTTTGAGTGAGTGAGGGGCCATTCTTGGTCCGCATGGGTCGTGGGAGGAGTCAGGAGAAGCACTCGTGGAGGAGCGTCAGACAGGATTGGTGGGTCGTGAATGTAAGACTATGGCGCGCTTTCGTAGACAGGGAATTGTGGGAAAAGGACATGGGAATGGACATTTTAGCCTCGAGATGGACTACTATTGGTCCGAATGGGTCGTATGGGGGGTCATGTTGAAGCAGTCGTGGAGGAGCCTCCGACTGGATGGGTGGGTCGTGGATGTGGGGGATATGGCGCGCATGGGCAGACAGAGAATTGTGGGAAATGGGCACTGGAAGGGAATCGCCGAGAATGGGTGGTTGATTGATATGAGTGGTCGATTGATAATTTTATTTACGGTTGAACAGGATTGAAACAGTAGGCGGTGGCTATCCGACTGTCCATGCACAGGAAGAGCCTTCGACTGGACGGGTGGGTCGTGGAAGTAGGAGATATGGCGCGCATGCGCAGACAGAGAATTGTGGGAAAAGGGCACTGGAAAGGACCTTTTGGGGTTGAGGTGGACCACTACTGGTCCAAATGGATCGTATGGGGCGTCATGTTGAAGCATGCGTGGGGGAGCATCCGACTGGATGAGTGTGATGGGTGCGCAATCTGCGCATGTCCAGACAGAGAATTGCGGGAAAAGGGCATTGGAATGGATGTTTGGGTGTCGAGACGAACTACTATTAGTCCGAATGGGTCGTGTGAGGTATAGTCAAGCACTCGTGGAGAAGAGTCAGACTGGGTGTGATATGCGCCTGCGCACTCGGGGAGTAGTAGAGAAAGGGAGTTTCGGAAGTGCAAAGGAGCGCGTTTGGGGAGATGAGGCCATATTCGCTCTGGCGACCTGGTAGAGTTACCTCAGCGTATGTGTGGAGGAAGAGGAGGAGGTATTGTGCGCATGCGCAGGTGTCAAAGGTCACTTCCGGTCACGTGACCGGAACCGGAAGTGACGTCACAGCAGTGCGGACAGAGGTACCAAAGTGCACTCAATGCGCGGTCAAATCCCCTTTCAAAGGGGATCAAGAGTCACGTGGCCGGAAGTGACGTCAGAAAGGTCATATGCAAATTTCCAAGGTCAAGGTAACAGAATTACCGCTTTCAAAGGGTCAAGAGGCGTCTACGGGGACCTTTTTGTGACGTCGCAAAGGTCATATGCAAATTTGAAAAGGTCGTGGGTGTCTACGCGCGCTTTCGGAACCTGGGCCATTTCCATAAACTGGTTAACTACGGTATACAAAAAAGAACCAAATCACATTGTTGTAACGAAAACCGGGTTTTATTTTCATTACAGAGAACACAACATATATACAACAGTTATTTCCCCCATATTATAACATCAACGACAGAAGTCCAGTGTAATATCTGCGGTGTAAGTTCACCTTTACTTTAGCATTGATAGGGTATCCATCACTCTAAATATCCAGATACGTCGTGGTCACACCATCTGGGAGAACTTTGCGCTTTGGATAGAAGAAGGTGAAGGCACCCCGCTGTTGGTTGTAGAAGCGCATCTGGTTCTGCACGACACGAAAGCCCTTGTTGGTTCCACTGGCACTGGTCTGGCTTTATAGTACGCCCGCCAACACCTAGCTTGACGTCATTCTGCACATGCGCAGCAGTGGAACAGTAGAGAAAGGGCAGTTTCGGAAGAGCGCAGGGGCACTAGATCTCACCTGGGGGTATATATTTCATCTAAGTATAGCGGATACGGGGTGTCGTGAATAACAACAAGTTCAGCAATGTTCAGGATGCTCTACGCAACATGGTGGACCCATAGCGGGACTCCGTGGTGTCTCTTGGTTGTATTGAATATGTCTGAGCATATTGTCGCGACGAGAGAAGGTTCTCTGACAGAACGTACATGTACCCGTCATGGTACCTGATCAGAGTGTGATTACAGATTGAGGCTAATGATTTACAAACGACCTTATATGACCACTCACTCACTCGCATTCCTCCTCCTCTTCTTCCTTCTCCTCCTCCTTCTCTTCTTCCTTCTCCTCCTCCTCCTCCTCCACACATACGCTGAGGTAACTTTACCAGGTAGCCAGAGCGAACATGGCCTCATCTTCCAAAACGCGCTCCTTTGCACTTCCGAAACTCCCCTTTCTCTACTGCGAATTTTAACATATGTGCTTATCCACAAAATCTCTTCTAGGGAAGTGTCAAAGTTGACATGAAATAGAAGTAGTAGAGAAGCAGTATCACAGGTCTCCACTTGCCACCCAAATCCACATAGCCACCGCAATCCACCATCACCCACCGACCACTGTCATACGTCATTATCAATTTCTATTTGTATAAATTATTGTGTCTGGATATTAATAAATTATATACGTGATAATTTACCTAAATATATATATATAGTATAGATCTACATATGATATTATTAATAAACCTTCCGAATTCATACGTTAATCGTTAATAACGATTAAATAACACGGCATATATTTTAGGTTTTATATCGCTTTTACAAAAAGATGTTATTTAGATATATATATATATATGTAGTACGGATTCATGTCAATAAATTCTCCGAATCTGTACGTTAATCATTCATATATGAGCCCTATATTGTAGGCCCTATTAATTTTTACAAAAAGGCATTGCAATTAGTGTGTGGTAACACTCGACTACTAATGACGCGGTAAATATTGATTCGATGTACAGATAGGGGCGGTCATGTTACATAATTGTATTGATTTTAGTACCTGTCGATGTGTAAGTATACGGCTGTATAGTGGTAACAGCTGTGATAGAATAAATAGCGATGGCACGGTTTGAATATAGGAGGGCGTTTCAATTATAGCCTTCATGAGTTATTTCAATCAGTGTATGGTAACATTGGGTTTTGAATGTTTATACTGCTTATATTTACAGAACGATATCGATTGAGTTAGGGTATGTAGTTAACGATCAACGTATAGTGGGAGTTGAAAGGGTATACCGTGAAATAAATCATTATTTGAGAACCGCTTGTCGAAATATATACGTCTAATAGTATTCGATTTATATCTTACTTCGGAATGGCGAATTTACTGAAAAATACCATCGAACCTAAAGAATCGTCCGTAAGTATTACAATTTTATTACGACTTACTCACCGACAATACTGATACGTTTAATCACACGACTTTGTCGATATAATGATGTACATAGTGAACGGCGTTGTAAATTATCTAAAATTCGATTATAGCCGAGTTCCATATAATGATCGCTCACTTTTAATATCTCAATTGTATGTTTTTTACAGGATAATAACTCTGTATGGGCTGGATTCGTACGAGAAAATGCGGACATTTTCGGTAGTTCCGGTCGGCCCAGTTTGGAGAATGTATTTGCCATAGATGCGGTCGTTGAAACACGAACAGTTTATAATGACGATGACTGGAATGCGGGTATAAGAAGTCCGACAACCATTCTCCTAAATGATTCTCCTTCACTTCCGGAGATTAAAACACGCAAATGTGTAGAAGAATTATCCCGTTTATTCTCGCCCAGAGTTTGCAAAAACTGTAACCAGTCATTAGGTGTCGAAGTTTGTGGAAAACGTCGAGTTAGTTTATGCCGAGATTGCGCATGTTTCGCCCGGCAGGTGTCATTCGGGATTGTTATTTGTCCAACCTGTTGTAGTTGTGAGTTTTGTGGTTATTGGCGAATGAAACTTTCCAAATAATCAAAACCAATAATAACAATAAAGAGTTGCTAAACCTATCTATGGATGGTATATTTATTATCACTGGATACCCGTTGTAACCGACTATCGTCCATATAAAGTCATATCGAAACGACTCTGGACGGTGAAAGAAAGAAGAACACAACTTCGGTTGTTAAAGTTCAAAGTATATATTTATTTATACAAATTAATTTAGTAATGATAGTTTCAAAACGAAAATACAAACTGAGCAATCCTAATACCCAAACGTCAATTTCAGTTCCATAACCCTGTGAAAGAGCTGAGGGTATATCGATAACGAATGCAACGGTACGCCCTGGTGGCGAAATCAACTAATCAAAGGATTTGATCGGTTGTCTTGTGCACTCGCGCGGTAAAAGTCTGTTTATTAAGAATTTACGCATCTCAATCCCGAATGACTCTTCCGCTTCATCGTTTGATAAGTCGTCTTCCTCACGCATCCGTTTCTTAGTTGCCATTACTTTCTGATGAATCGGGTGCTTCCGTAGTTTTCTCCATAACCTTAAATTACGGACGTAGATATTTCGGAACCTTGTCTGTATTCTGGGTAAAAGTTTGTCATATGCCATCTGATGCGCAGTTGGTTCATCCATTCCGTCTTCTTCGTAAACTTCCGCAAGGTCGTTTATATCAGATTCATGATCATCAATCGCTTTATCCCCGAAGAGATCCCACAAACACACGTCATTCTCGACATCAGCGTTATCATCAGCATCGTTATCATCATCATCATCATCATCATCATCCGTAACTTCTCCGTCATCGTCACCATTACCTTCATCATCACCATCATTGTCATCATCATTATCATCATCATCGGCGCCAGTAGCGTCGGTATCATTTTGATCACTATGCTAGCCAAAAGTTTGATCTGAAGGACATTTATTTTTACCATTACTACCGGAACTGCAAAATTCGTCCCCATGGACAATACTTCCGCCCGCATGGTAATACGGCCTTCCACATGCCGTAGGGTCACTCACCGTCATCGTATAGGGTTGCTCTACTCTACTTGTTGGACCTATAGCGGGGCTCGGTGGTGTCTCTTGGTTGTGTTTGCATTGAATGTGTCTGAGCATACTATCGCGACGAGAGAAGATTCTCTGACAGAACGTACACGTACACGACATGTTGATCAGTCGACCGATACATATGGACTGATGAGGGACCCGTGTTCATTCCTATATACAGTCACCACCACCACCACCACCACCACCACCACGAGAGGATGGAAAAGGTCACGAAAGTCCATGAAAAGTCCTATATGTACATACACCACCACCGGGAGAGGACCCAAAAGGCCACGAAAGTTCATATAAAGTCCTATATGTACAGACACCACCACCACCACCGAGGGAGGATCCAACAACAGTAATACTATCTCAAATACCCTAAATATTTGCGGAAGTCATAAACGATCCTCGCTCGAAATTTAGACTGCGACCTGGTGGGAAAAACTGTGAGTGGGGGGGCGATAACTCCGGGCTGTCACGTGACCCGATAGTAACACCCGCACTATTATTAATATCCGCCATTGTAAAAGTGCGTCTACCCTTATTTTAGGAAAACACTTCCTAACCAGACTATGCAGTGTATACGGATCGACACCAGTCAGTCGTTTCTCGATATAGGGTAGACGCACTTTTACAATGGCGGATATTAATAATAGTGCGGGTGTTACTATCGGGTCACGTGACAGTCCGGAGTTATCGCCCTCAGTCACAGTTTTCCCCACCAGGTAGCAGTTTAAATTTCGAGCGAGGATCGTTTATGACTTCCGCAAATATTTAGGGTATTTGAGATAGTATTACTGTTGTTGGATCCTCCCTCGGTGGTGGTGGTGGTGGTGTCTGTACATATAGGACTTTATATGAACTTTCGTGACCTTTTGGGTCCTCCCCCGGTGGTGGTGTATGTACATATAGGACTTTATATGAATTTTCGTGACCTTTTGGGTCCTCTCCCGGTGGTGGTGGTGGTGGTGTCTGTACATATAGGACTTTTCATGGACTTTCGTGACCTTTTCCATCCTCTCCTGGTGGTGGTGGTGGTGGTGACTGTACATATAGGAATGAACACGGGTCCCTCATCAGTCCATATGTATCGGTCAGAGAATCTTCTCTCGTCGCGATAGTATGCTCAGGCACATTCAATGCAAACACAACCAAGAGACACCACCGAGCTCCGCTATAGGTCCAACAAGTAGAGTAGAGCAACCCTATACGCTGACGGTGAGTGACCCTACGGCATGTGGAAGGCCGTATTACCATGCGGGCGGAAGTATTGTCCATGGGGACGAATTTTGCAGTTCCGGTAGTAATGGTAAAAATAAATGTCCTTCAGATCAAACTTTTGGCTACCATAGTGATCAAAATGATACCGACGCTACTGGCGCCGATGATGATGATGATGACAATGATGATGGCAATGATGGTGATGATGAAGGTAATGGTGACGATGACGGAGAAGTTACGGGTGATGATGATGATGATGATGATGATGATGATAACGATGCTGATGATAACGCTGATGTCGAGAATGACGTGTGTTTGTGGGATCTCTTCGGGGATAAAGCGATTGATGATCATGAATCTGATATAAACGACCTTGCGGAAGTTTACGAAGAAGACGGAATGGATGAACCAACTGCGCATCAGATGGCATATGACAAGCTTTTACCCAGAATACAGACAAGGTTCCGAAATATCTACGTCCGTAATTTAAGGTTATGGAGAAAACTACGGAAGCACCCGATTCATCAGAAAGTAATGGCAACTACGACGGCTGAATATTGAATGACGGACTAGACGCTTGTATTATTAGTATAGTTTGGCGTATGATATATACTGGTGTTTTGGAAGCGGCGGCTGTTAAACATATTCCCTACATCACCCAAGCCACCGTAGTTGTGTTGTATTGGTGTATTTTTATTGTCTGATTCCTCTAAATCAACCCACTCAGTGAACGCGCTAAGCTAGTTGATTAGGCCAATCCGCTGAAAGGTATGAGATGTGGCAGGTTTGAATTTCATCGCGGGCCAAACTGCTTTGATGCCAAGCTGAAATCGATATCGAAAGTCAAAGCAAAAACCGCAGACTTGGGATACCGACATGATAATTCAGTTGTGGGGAATGAAATGTACCAGCTTGTATAATAGAGGCATGGACTCAAGAACTCATTCGAATCACCAAGAATGTCCAAGTAAACCCTCTGCGAGGATTTAGGAATTACCTGAACTTGGGAAGATGCACTGAGGCGGAACATATATAACAGCTTGATTGTGAGTGTTCATATGAGTACCATGAGAATCTTGAAGTACATGGGTTCAAACGGCCTATAGTCCCGGGTTGAGCGGAATTGCTCGCTACGCTCGTATTTTGCTATAAGCATGCGGTATGTATCGCCAAATGTAAGAAACTTTAGTGGAGGCGCTTGGTGGTATAGCCCTGTGTTATAAGTGTCTGAAAGTGTTTCTTGACGTTGATTAGAATCGTCACAGTTCACACACAATCTAGCAAATACTACTGTGCGTGATATGTATACGCCATTCCTATAGGGGTAGTCTCTCTCTCTTGTCGTAAAGTTGATGAGACAGGAGGCCCGCTTTGTTTTTATATATAGGTCTAAACATGATGTGCCGCAAAGGCTATCTGTAGTTTCCTTCAAATCCCGTGTAGATGGATATATCCTTCACTGCCTCATATAGATAGCGAATATCCACAGCGAGAAGATAATCTATATAGCGTTTGGCGAATAAGCAGGAACAGGCTTGAAATGATCGGTTTTTGAAAGCGTCCGCATATAGTCGTATTCATAAGAGAATTTATAGATGTCAGCCAAAAGGGGTGCAGATTTAGTACCCATTGGATACCTATATGCTGTTGCCAAATTTCACATAGATATTATTAATGAGAAATTCAAGTAGCTCTATAAACAAATAAACATTCCATGAATGATATTCCCTGTATGCATTAGAGCCGGAGAATGCTTAATGGCTTTTGACATTAATATTTCGGCGATCAATTTTCTTGAACACCGATACTATTAATGAACTAAGACGGTCAATCAGGTCCTGACGAGGGATTGTGGTATAGAGAGTCGAGAAAGTCCATGTGGATCCACGTCTGTACGGTATGTGTCCTTTCTCATCAAGTTCTTCCGTAAGACATTCGAATTTTTAATATTTACATACATTCATGTTTGTAAGTTTTGAGTTTTTAGAATAGTGGCACAACACATGAAATGCGTCACGTAATATTATTCCTTACGCTGATTATTGGCCTTCCGTTTTCAATTTTATATTAGACTTATGTCGCCGCCAAATGTATGTGACCAAGCTAAATGTATGCAACCTTCTAACTTTCTCGAAATGATGGTATGTGGACTAACTAGCTATAGCATAGGTAGAATAAGGTGTTCGTAAACATCACCCACTGTTTCACTGACAAGCGGCCTCCCACGCCAGGTCGCGATACACATAGTCAGATACTCCAGCAGCTTCTCGTGGCTGTATCAATATTTGTGTTACACATCGGTAGTCAATAAACGGATCCTGTTGTTTTCATACACGAGTAGTATCCATCTATGTATAGACTTCGACCCTCATAAAAGGGCATACATTCAAGTTTTGAAGTTGAAATTGTATAATGGAAAGAGAGGAAGTTCGAATAGACACTGATCTGATTACAAAAAGGATCTCATTTTCGGAGTTGGTTGCACCCCCATGTCTCAAAGATATTTCTCTTGATTGTTACAGCTCGAAATCTCTACTGTAAATTCCTGCTTGTTGCCAGCCTGAACGAATGCCCGTTTGAACTGCCAACAGCATGGTTTCAGCAAGGAAAGGGCTATAGGCACTAAACCCTTGTGAAATTTGGTGCTGTGTGACCTACACATCCCCTGCCCATGTTGGGTCTCAATGTTTATGTTAGAGATACCAACGTGCGACGTCGCCGAGGGACCGTCACCAAAGTTCAGCTGCAATAAGTTAATCTGAAACAAATGTCCATCTGCATATGCTCAGAATATTTCACTGTGTGTACATTAGCGATCCAGTGTCTTCCAGTTAATCACGCGATGTTAGGGACCATTTTGGGAATTACGAACTAATCTCATTTTGGGGTTCCCGATATAGCCGCTTCACGCTCTGGTGATCACGACAACGAGTGTTGCGTCACGGGAGATGAAATGATGCTGAAATTTGAATACTTAATCTATGGGACGTACACCCATGATCACCCAATACCACCCATGATCCCCTGCATGGCGCCTTTGCATTTCGTCTCGTCTTGACCGAGTAGGGACTGTGCACGAGTCTAGTGATGTAGGCTGTTTGACGTGTGACAATCGTATTCCAAACCTTTTTATATAAAACTTATGTTGAAAGAAATATTGAATAATTGTTGTTCGCCACGGCGTGCACTGGGAGCTGCCATTGCACCACTGCGTGACGTTTTTAGATGAGCGGAAGTGAGTGTATGCTCATCTAAACACGTCATAACGTCATGGAGATTCAAGGTTGATCGTGCTGGTCATGCCGATAATTCGCACGAGAAGAAATTCAGTAAATTCACTGACGTTCTAGTTGATTTTAGTAGTTCAAGTGTAATCATGAAAATGTTTACGAACTTAGAAGCATCGTCGTTCAACTCAAATCTGGACGCTCTTTTAGTTTACCGCTCAGTTTCAAATTTTGTCCAAATTGAATAGGGCAAGTCTCAGTTGAAAAACCTGGGGAATAATTGTTTTCCGTTGGCGGAGATACCGTAAACCAATTTCCTTTTAGGAATTACCCCCGTGGGATTTGCCGCGCCAGTTTGTTCCACGAATTAAAATTCGGACCCAGAGTAATTCAAATGTCCGTAGTTGGAACGTCCCTGGATCAAGCGTTATCCCAATCTCACGTTCGGCTATTTCCGTACTGGCGGAACGAGCCTCTCACAAAGAACGCGCAAATTCCCACCGTTGGGGAGCGTATGACGATCACCCAGTGAGCCGGCTACGAAATAGTGCCTTTGATAATCGAGAGATCCGGTCGCATTTTATTGTGAAATTCAGTTAATTTTAACCATAAGAACATAATTCATTCAAATTATATAAAACTATTTCTATGTTTAGTTGAATAATAGCAATCTATCCCCAGAACTCAGCAAATGGGCTAATTTCCGCCAATACGGAAACAGACGAATGCGAGATTGGTTCCGCCGAAAATTAATTTTGCCCATGATAAGATAAGATTCTTTATTGTACTGAGCGTCCCATTTGGGACAGAGTACAAAACACAAAAAAGTAAACAAATAAGAAAGTAAACAAACAGGTGCGACGTTTCCGTTTCCGCTCCCAGAAATCCACTAGGCCAGAGGTCAGTTTTCGCAGCTAAAGTGAGTTCTGGGGCTAGATTGACGTTAGCCGTGGCGCTGTCCTGAATGCTGACGTCATCAGTCACGTCATCCCACAGGCAATATGGCGGCGCCCATGTCGACATCAAATCGGAAACATGGCTTCACAAATTGTAATAAAAATAATAGGTTATCGCCCTAAACGAAAGTAAAATAGTTGGTTATATTTCTTCAAGACTCTGACCTTTGTAATAGGAACCCATATAAAATAAGGTAAGTACTCATTTAAGACTGGTCTGATAACGTATAGACGAGTGGGAGAATATTTGAATGTGAACCAGTGAGGCATCACGTGATTGGGCTGATAGTGAAGGAGTACAGGTTGACATTCCGGGGTCAAATATATTTACTCGACCTGGAATATATCAATTTTGATTGTATTGAATATATACGGATAAGTGCAACCGTTTCACATATATAAGCCTTTGTCTCATTTGAACCTTGTATGATGTAACCAGTTGAGGTGAAGGAAATACGTCATATTGCATTTTTTGCGAGCAGAAAACTAAGCCAAACATCAGTTGAATGTGTGGAATGTGTGGTCCTTCCAGATAAAATTCCCAGGGAGTTACCGCCCTTCATTGTAAAACAACATAGAGGTAGTCAACCTCTAAACAGGGTTATCTCCTCTTCTACCAGTCGATCGACCCTGCCGTCATTCACTTATACAGGGCGAAAAAACTCCCTGGTATTCTCCGCATAGTGGGTCTTCACTAAGCCATGCAGCCTTTGACGGAGATTAAAAGTGCGAGATTATCAGAACTGCTCCGTATCGCAGCAGCTTGATTTAACCAGAATTAATCAACTGCGGCGCATTTGGGGGATTCGGCAGACAAAAGAAAACAAACAATCGGTGAATATCGGTAATTAAATAACTGTTGATCTCTTCACAACAACAACAACAACAACACTATATCAAAGCCAGCGGTCGTTTGTTTGAAAACAAACAAGCAATGTTTGTTTTTTGGAATCAATTTATGCCCACCGCACCTTTACATCTGCAAAATTAAATATCTCAGTATGTAGCATGCTGATAAGGACTGTTTGGCTGGTAAGATTGAAGTAGTGTGAAATGATGTTTTGGTACAGTGCTATATGTAAATTGAATGACGGCAGCGTCGATCGAGCGGCAGAAGGGGAGATAACTCTGTTTGGAAGTTAACTTGGTTTATTGACTGTGAACTTTGTTGACCTGTATAAAACAACGTACGCTCACTTCTAATTCAAGAACCAAAGTGTATCGACAGGCGTTCGTCTGCTCGCTCAAAGAGCCCGCCTCTAATTAACCAATTTGATTGGTCAATTGACCATTAGGTACTAGAGGGGTCAGCGGGATGGGACAGATCTCCATGCTAATGAAATTCAAACACAATGAAAATTGGCAAAATGCCAGAAAAATACGACAGGCTTTCTGTCAAACTGAACTTTGATCTGTACAGCATGAAGACCTTCCAATTAAATAAATGTAGCTTTGGGTTCTTTTGTAGGGGAAACTGGTAGCACTAACTAGAAAAGATAATAAGGACTACCAGTCTCATATATAATATAGTAGCAACCATAGGCTAAACCTATGGTGGTTACACTTTTCCCACGTTTTAAGAATGCTGGGGGAACCATGAAAAGTGGAGCCAGCAGACGAAAAACCTTCATATAGATGAGTACCCGAATGATGATATTATTGTCAATTGTAGGTTGGTGTAATCCCGGCTTGGTACAGAGAGGGCCCGGCCCCTATTATTCTGATCTCTGGCGCTTGTTGTCCCAGGAACGGTCATCTTGGTCTTCATCCGTAGAGTCCAGATCATTTGGCACTGTGATGGTTAGTCGTGCCTGGAACCTCGAATGGTTGGCAGCCATCAGGTCGTACCTCCTCTGTATCTCGGCAGCTCTGGCAGTTTGACTGATCCCATGAAAGAGACGTGGGTCTTCCACATTTAGCCGAACGACTGGCCTACCTGTCAAGAGCTGCTCCAGGCAGACCTCAATGCGACGATTCCGCTGATGGTCGGATGAACTGCATCCAGGGGAACCATCCAGGGGAAGTTTCTCCGGGCCTACCGATCTTCTCCCTGAAGATGTGAGCAAGGTCAAGCAAATCAAAGGCCGACTTCTTTGCCAGACCCAGAATGGTGGATTTCAGCATGTGTCGCCTGGATTTCTCATCCCTGTGACGCTCTTTGTTCAACTCTTTGTGTTGGGTGGCCGGATTCCCCTCAGCACATAACTTATATATGATGGGAAGGAGGTCCAGGGTGGTCATTCCACCGTACACAAAAAGGTTTACTGTTCCAACTTCCGGACTGAACACAGGATCCATCTGTCGCATCACCGAGTCAGAAATAATAAGGTTCTGCGCCTTTTGTGGGAACAGCCTGCTGAACTTCGACCTTCGAGTGTCGAAGGGAAATGGGTTAAGTATTCTCGGGTCCAGCTCACTGCCTTTGCCCACATCCTTTAGTCTGTCAAACACGACCTCTGGTTTTGAAATCACAGACTGTTGTACCGAACCAACTGTCTCCACAGTTCTGGACTTTTTGGACAACCAGTGCCACTGAATCACTGGCCTGTCGCTTCCTGTTTCCTGACTGGGCTACCTTCTGTGGCACCGAACCACATGAACAACCTCCTCGAGGACTGTTGTGCCCCTCCTGTACATCGACGAGTTTCCTCCAAGCCTCATCACGTTCCCACCGGTAACGGCCTCCCTCTCTTCTTGCGTCATCCCTCTCCCTCCGAAGGCGTTCTCGATCTCCCTTCATAGTCTCCAGCTCTCGACGAATTCTTCGAAATTCCTTCATGCGATGCATATCGAACTGCAAAACATAAAGGCATATCGTCGTTTAGTAATTATTAGACCTGTATGTAATTCCATATGGGTCATATGAAAATCGAGCTGGGGGATGGCAAGTTCTTTTAGATCGCCTTGGGAGAGGTGGGTTCTGACGCGATACTTCCATGACTTCCTCCGAGGAGTCACCATCGGGACTTGTCATCTCCAGGTACTGGGCAGGAGTCTGTTCATCGGTTTGAGTTGGAATAATGGTAGGTATATTTGGATGAAGTTCATAGTTAGTACGACTAATTGTGGGTTCCGCTATCATATATGTAAGGCTCAAATGCCAGTCGTCTTCATCTCAGATCTATGGGTTCAGTTATTCCTCAACTGACAAAGGTGGCTACTGTACACGTGAACGGGTAACCGGTCGCTCTACTGGAGGAATCAGCGATAAATCATCAGATGGTAGTGGCAAAGAACCAATGGATAGAAGATGATTGCGATGGAGGGTCTTGGTGGGTATCTGTCCATCCTCCGGTTTAATGACATAAACCGGCAGATCAGGTAACTGCCGCACAAACACACCTGACTTCCATTTCTCAAAAATCTTATGCTTCCCCTTCAGCCCCACGTTCCTGACTAGGACACGATCATCCGGTTCAAGGATCACAGCACAGCGGTCTTGTCATAGTAGCCCTTGTTCGTCATAGTAGATTTGAGGGCATTCTCTTGAGCTACTGAGAAAGCGACTCCGAGTCGTTCTCGAAGATCCTTGACGTACTGTTGAGGACCCATGGGGTACCACTTTTCGGGGTCTCTCCCAAAAATGATGTCGACTGGTAAACGTGCGTGTCTACCAAACATCAAATAGTAAGAAGAGTACCCTGTTGTACTACGGGATGGGCAAGCGGGCCAATGTATTTCCTCCAGTTCTTCTTCTGCGAGTTCTTCAGTGTCCCCAGCATATCATGAAGGGTCGAATTCAGACGCTCTGTAACACCGTTGCATCGCGGGTTATATGGTGAAGTTCTTACTTTCTTTATCCCGGCCATTTCACAAAGCTTGCTGACAACCTTTGATTCAAAGTCTCTACATTGATGCGACAGTAAATATTTCGGATATCCATAGTGACAGATCAGGTTCTCCCACAAAACTTTGGCAATGGTTGTAGCTTTTTGGTCCTTAGTTGGTACTGCTATGGCACACTTGGTGAGATGGTCTGCAATAACCAAGATGTTTCCTGTGCCACCTCGGTCTGCCTCCACTGTGAGATAATCCATACAGACCAACTCGAGTGGTGCTGATAGTAATATGGATTCCAGTGGAGCTTTCTGGGTCTTGACTTTTCTCCGGATGCATCGTTCACATCGAGCACAATAGCGTTGAATCCCAGTGGCCATATATAATGCCAGAAAAATCTCTGACGTGCCAACGCCAATGTATTCTCAGTGCTGGGATAAGCCACATCATCATGTACCCCACAAATGGAAATGTTTCTGTGGCTCACCGGAACAACCAACTGTTGCCTATCGATTCCCTTGTCATCGGTCACGGACCTGTATAAGATGCCGTTGTTTGAAGTCAGCGTCTCCAGTTCACGCAGGTAGATACACAAGTCCTTCCCTGCTTTTGCTTGGTCTTGTTTGGAAGGCTAGTTCCTTGTTTTAAATAACAGGTGATGGTTTTAATGTCATGGTCCTCAGACTGAAGCGAAATCCAGTCGAGTGCATCGGTCCCTGTTGGGGAATTAGGGCCTCTGCCAGAGAGAGACTGGAATAACGTTCTCCGACATCGCCAATGCTTCCACCCATACGTGCTATGAGACTGCCCGTGAAACATGACAGGACACTGATATACACTGTTTGTCCTTCCTGCTGGATATGCCAGCTCTGATTGCTTTCATAACGCTGCTGCCATGCATTTGAATAACCGCATTCACAGAATCAAAGGAACATTCCATACACTCTCTGCTCTCACTAGTGTACGGTTCACTCCTTTCAAGCAACCAGTCAATCCGTTCCTTTCCCTTGATGTATCTTGTATCCTTCTTTGGAAAGTCATATGGAAGACAATCCAAGGCATCAGCATCTGTCATGTTTATACCAGGCCGGTACTTCAAGCGAAAATCATATGCAGCCAGACATTGGCATCCGGTTGCATCCAACTTAGCGGATTTCAAGACATAAGTTAATTTGCGGATTTGCTACCATAAAGGTGGTCATGGAATTGGTCAGTGACTGCCCACTCAACTGCCAGGAACTCACGCCTGTGAGCAGGATAGTCGGTCTCGCTTTTCGATAGCCCGCGACTAGCATAGGCTATCACCCTAAGCATCGACCCATGCTGCTGATAAAGCGCTGCACCGAGACCAGTGCTACTTGCATCTTCATGTAACTCAAACGGGGAAGATAAATCAGCATACCCAAGGATGGGAACGCTGACTCATCTCTCTTTGATGGCTTCGAATGCGGTCAAATTACAACACATATAAGGGAAGTGGGAAGAGGTGCCGACATACTGACTGCGTCACATGACTTCACAGAATAGTCTTCTGGTTAACCTATTCTAAAGCACATACCAAGAATCTAACGATTCGTGATATCTGTTGTATCTCAGGCACGCTTTTATTGTACCTGTTCATGTGGCAACTTGGATGATATGGCCACACGGCCCCTAGCACCGGCATAAGCGGTATTAGATACAAATCTAGAGAGCTATGATGGAAATGCTCTGACAACTCGTATACTGGTAATTGGTGAGCTGTTTCGCTGTGACAACTCGTACATGCGATATTGGTGAGCTGTATCGTCGTCAGATGTAAATGACGGCATTTAACACAAAAGACCAGTCTGTAAGGCCCGATGTCGACCCAGCATCAACTCAGCTGTTCATCGATCTCCAAGCGGGATTTTCAGTGTGCTATCATACCTTCTACGAGTCCTTCCCAACCGTTTCATGGTTTTCCATGGGATGTAACCTTTGTGAGGTCATTCAGAGGTTTACAAAGGCGTCCAAAATCCATTATAAAACGCCGATAGTAAAGGAAAAGCCCAGTTTAAGTTCTGCAAAGTTGGTGGGAGCCAGCCAGTCTTTGACTGCCTTGACCTTTTTGAGATCTGGAGAGATGCCATCTTTGGAACAAACAAGGCCCAAGTGTGTAACTGAAGTTACACTTCTTGAGCTCCAAATCTCTGAGGCCGTTGTAGAGTCCGGAAAAGTCGTTCTTCATGTTCCTCCAAGGTGGATGAGAAAATTATCAGATCATCCATGTACACGACCAGCTCTTTAAGGCTCATATCGCCAGCACAAAGTTCCATCAACCGTTGAAATTTTAATGGACTGTTTACGAGACCATAATCATTCGCTTCCATTCGAATAAACCAAATGGGCAAACAAAAGCTGTATATTTGGCAGGTTCTGGATACATTGGTACCGTGTAGAAAGCTGACTTGATATCTAGCTGATTGAACCAGGATGATCCATTTAAGGCTGTAAATAGATCATCAGCCTTGGGGATAGGGAATCGTTCGAAGGTTATTTCTACGATAATCAATACTCCCCCCTCGTCTTTTTACGAACCAGAACAATTGAACTCACATATGGGCTGTTGGATGGCTTTATGATTTCAGCGTCAATCATCGACTGGATGTGACGTCGGCAGTTCTCGTAATCCTGTGGCCTGATGGGACGGGCTCTCTCCCGAAATGGGGTAGAGTTTTTGATTGGTCAGTTGACCATTAGGTACAAGAGGGGGCAGCGGAATGGGACAGATCTCCATGCTAAGGAAATTCGACCGCAATAAAAATTGGCCAAATGCCAGAAAAATACGACAGGCTTTCTGTCAAACTGAATTTAGAACTGTACAGCATGAAGACCTTCCAATTAAATAAATGTAGTTTTGGGTTCCTCGCTACATCGGTAAGTGTATATTGACAGGAAACTTGGTTTATTGACTGTCTTTGTTGGTTTATCTTTGTTGACCTGTATAAAACAACGTACGGTCACTTCAAATTCAAAGACCAAATTGTACCAACAGGCGTTCGTCTGCTCGCTCAAAGAGCCCGCCTCTAGCTAACCAATTTGATTGGTCTGTTGACCATTAGGTACAAGAGGGGTCAGCGGAATGAGACAGATCTCCATGCCAAGGAAATTCGACCGCAATAAAAATTGGCCAAATGCCAGAAAAATACGACAGGCTTTCTGTCAAACTGAATTTAGAACTGTACAGCATGAAGACCTTCCAATTAAATAAATGTAGTTTTGGGTTCCTTTGTAGGGGAAACTGGTAGCCCTAACCAGAAAAGATATTAAGGACTACCATCCCATATTTAATATAGTACCTTGGTCCATACTTCATGTAAGAAAGCACGAGAGAGATATCCTCTCCTTATTGGCGTTTACGCCAATGGCATTCAACTTTAATAGGGTGGGTGGGTGGGTGGGTGGTGGTGGTTGGAGACCGTGATACATGGACATTGAACAAGGAGTATTTCTGTGACCGGCAGAATGAAGCGACAGAATGGCCGTATGCTGTCTGTTTTGGGGGAGACGTCAGAATGGCAGAATGAAAATCGTGGCCGTGTAGGCCTTCTTTTATTTTGGCGACGGCACTATGGCACAATGAAGCTCTCTCAATTTATCAAGTATTTACAAATAGGACTATTACTGTGGCCGGCAGAATGAAGCGGCAGAATGACCGTAGTCTCCCTTATTTGGGGAAGACGGCAGAATGGCACAATGAAAATTATGGCCTTGTACTCGTTTATTTTTATCACGGCAGAATGTCTCAATTAAACTTTCTCAATTGATCAACTATTTAATTAGTCTTTTTTTTTATCACGGCAGAATGATCCAACCGATCCAATTCAACATTTCCAACTTATCATCTATTTAAAATATAAAAACTAGAAGGATTTCTCTTTTTTTTGGGGTGCACGGCACAATGTCACTTTCTCAATGTATTTCAAATACAAGGATTTCTGTGATCGGAAGAATGAAGTGACAGACTGACCGTACTCTTTGTTAATTTTTTTTAGACACAAAATGTGTCAATGTTGACATCGATTGAAAAATGTAGGCCTACATATACAGCAAGGCTACCAAAGAGCTCGCCTGGTATTTCCTTCCGATATGTATTATTCTTTTCTTGCCATGCTTCATCCACTCCAGTTGTGTACCAATTCATAAACATCCCCTCCATCGTGAAATGATGGACAATGTGTATGGCATGTGTATGGCAAGTTTAGGCTCAATTGTTTTACTTAATTGGAAAGTAAAGCAGAGCCTGTGTTCAGTGATCCGTCAGTTCAGCTACTTGAATAGTTTCTTTGGTCGCTGTTCTATCTCTTAATCTGCATGCATGCGAGACCTTGGAAAGTAAAGCAGAGCCTGTGTACTGATCCGCGAGTTCAGCTGCTTGGGTTCTAAAACTTAAGTATTTTGTGGAAAATACGTCTCGTCACAAATTATGTAAAGATTAGTTGTAAAAATATTTATTGTTATATAAATAGGCCAATTCTCTGCAAATGTTATCATTACCCGAACACATCCTCCAGTGCGGAGGCAAGGAGTAGGGGGAGGGGGCGGTGCGTCCCCCTGTCACCAGGTCTTAAATCCGAGAATGTCTCCTGATCAGTACTCCATTTCTGTGGAGTGTTTGTTGGCGGTTTCAAGTCATAAATCTTTAAGCCATCCGGAATGACCCGAATATTTCAGGGAACATATTTTCGAAGGATCTGGTCTTTTTGATGCTGTGTTTCGTATTGGTAATTTTGGTGCATCTTCCATGTAAGGATCACGAAATTGGCGAAGAGTGTCTTTTAGCGGCTTTTGAAACATTTCCATAAGGGGTCGGTGGTCGGGCTGAGAGTGGTAAATCACTTTGCCTGTCGGCCTATACTACTGCGGTAATGTATCTCTTCATAGAAACGGCGTTACGGCGTTTGGCAGTGTCAACCAGTGTTAGGGAGGAATGTATGTCAAGTCGAGTGTCAAAGCGGTGTTAGGGAGGAATGTACGTGAAGTCGAGTGTCAACCAGTGTTAGGGAGGAATGTATGTCAAGTCGAGTGTCAAAGCGGTGTTAGGGAGGAATGTACGTCAAGTCTAATGTCAAAGCGGTGTTAGGGAGGAATGTGCGTGAATTCGAGTGTCAACCAGTGTTAGGGAGGAATGTATGTGAAGTCGAGTGGCAAAGCGGTGTTAGGGAGGAATGTACGTGAAGTCGAGTGTCAAAGCGGTGTTAGGGAGGAATGTATTTGAAGTCGAATGTCAAAGCGGTGTTAGGGAGGAATGTATGTGAAGTCGACTGTCAAAGCAGTGTTAGGGAGGAATGTATGTGAAGTCGAGTGTCAAAGCGGTGTTAGGGAGGAATGTATGTCAGGTCGAGTGTCAAAGCGGGATTAGGACTTAGGGTTAGGTATGCTTCATAACTATCAGGTTTAGGGTCAGTTCAGCTATAGAAGTCATAATTTCTCCACCAAAGCGTAACTAGGGTAATGTCGAAGCTGGGTGTTAGGCATGAGTGTGCTTGAAGTTGACTTTCAAAGCACTGTTAGGGAGGAATATATCTGAAGTGCAGTGTCAAAGCGGTATTAGGGAAAAATGTACGTGCAATCGAGTGTCAAAGCTGTATTAGGGAGGAATGTATGTTTAGGTGAGTGTCAAAGCAGTGTCACGGAATGTATGTCAAGTCGAATGTCAAATTGTTGTTAGGGAGGAATGTACGTGGAGTCAAGTGTCAAAGCGGTGTTAGGGAGGAATGTATGTGAAGTCGAGTGTCAAAGCGATGTTAGGGAGGAATGTACGTCAAGTCGAGTGTCAAAGCGGTGTTAGGGAGGAATGTACGTCAAATCGAGTGTCAAAGCGGTGTTAGGGAAGAATGTACGTGAAGTCGAGTGTCAACCAGTGTTAGGGAGGAATGTATGTCACGTCGAGTGGCAAAGCGGTGTTAGGGAGGAATGTATGTGAAGTCGAGTGTCAAAGTGGTGTTAGGGAGGAACGTATTTGAAGTTGAATGTCAAAGCGGTGTTAGGGAGGAATGTATGTGAAGTTGACTGTCAAAGCGGTGTTAGGGAGGAATGTATGTGAAGTCGAGTGTCAAAGCGGTGTTAGGGAGGAATGTATGTAATGTTGAGTGTCAAAGCGGTATTAGGACTTAGGGTTAGGTATGCTTCATAACTATCAGGTTTAGGATCATTTCAGCTATAGAAGTCAGATAATTTCGCCACCAAAGCGTAACTAGGGTAATGTCGAAGCTGGGCGTTCAGCATGAGTGTGCTTGAAATTGACTTTCAAAGCACTGTTAGGAAGGAATATATCTGAAGTGCAGTGTCAAAGCGGTATTAGGGAAAAATGTACATGCAATCGAGTGTCAAAGCTGTATTAGGGAGGAATGTATGTTTAGGTGAGTGTCAAAGCAGTGTCACGGAATGTATGTCAAGTCGAATGTCAAATTGTTGTTTGGGAGAAATGTATGTGGAGTCAAGTGTCAAAGCGGTGTTAGGGAGGAATGTATGTGAAGTCGAGTGTCAAAGCGGTGTTAGGGAGGAATGTACGTCAAGTCGAGTGTCAAAGCGGTGTTAGGGAGGAATGTATGTCAAATCGAGTGTCAAAGCGGTGTTAGGGAGGAATGTACGTCAAGTCGAGTGTCAACCAGTGTTAGGGAGGAATGTATGTCAAGTCGAGTGGCAAAGCGGTGTTAGGGAGGAATGTATGTGAAGTCGAGTGTCAAAGTGGTGTTAGGGAGGAATGTATTTGAAGTTGAATGTCAAAGCGGTGTTAGGGAGGAATGTATGTGAAGTTGACTGTCAAAGCGGTGTTAGGGATGAATGTATGTGAAGTCGAGTGTCAAAGCGGTGTTAGGGAGGAATGTATGTAATGTTGAGTGTCAAAGCGGTATTAGGACTTAGGGTTAGGTATGCTTCATAACTATCAGGTTTAGGGTCATTTCAGCTATAGAAGTCAGATCATTTCTCCACCAAAGCGTAACTAGGGTAATGTCGAAGCTGGGCGTTCAGCATGAGTGTGCTTGAAGTTGACTTTCAAAGCACTGTTAGGAAGGAATATATCTGAAGTGCAGTGTCAAAGCGGTATTAGGGGAAAATGTACGTGCCATCGAGTGTCAAAGCTGTATTAGGGAGGAATGTATGTTTAGGTGAGTGTCAAAGCAGTGTCACGGAATGTATGTCAAGTCGAATGTCAAATTGTTGTTAGGGAGAAATGTATGTGGAGTCAAGTGTCAAAGCGGCGTTAGGGAGGAATGTATGTGAAGTCGAGTGTCAAAGCGATGTTAGGGAGGAATGTACGTCAAGTCGAGTGTCAAAGCGGTGTTAGGGAGGAATGTATGTCAAATCGAGTGTCAAAGCGGTGTTAGGGAGGAATGTACGTCAAGTCAAGTGTCAACCAGTGGTAGGGAGGAATGTATGTCAAGTCGAGTGGCAAAGCGGTGTTAGGGAGGAATGTATGTGAAGTCGAGTGTCAAAGTGGTGTTAGGGAGGAATGTATTTGAAGTTGAATGTCAAAGCGGTGTTAGGGAGGAATGTATGTGAAGTCGACTGTCAAAGCTGTGTTAGGGAGGAATGTATGTGAAGTCGAGTGTCAAAGCTGTGTTAGGGAGGAATGTATGTAATGTTGAGTGTCAAAGCGGTATTAGGACTTAGGGTTAGGTATGCTTCATAACTATCAGGTTTAGGGTCATTTCAGCTATAGAAGTCAGATAATTTCTCCACCAAAGCGTAACTAGGGTAATGTCGAAGCTGGGCGTTCAGCATGAGTGTGCTTGAAGTTGACTTTCAAAGCATTGTTAGGAAGGAATATATCTGAAGTGCAGTGTCAAAGCGGTGTTAGGGAAAAATGTATGTGGAGTCGAATGTCAAAGCAGTCTTAGGGTTGCATTGTACGTGAAGTCCAGTGTCAACCGGTGTTAGGGAGGAATGTATGTAAAGTCGAGTGTGAAAGCGGTGTTAGGGAGGAATGTACGTCAAGTCAAGTGTCAAAGCGGTGTTAGGGAGGAGTACGTCAAGTCAAGTGTCAAAGCGGTGTTAGGGAGGAATGTATGTCAGGTCGAGTGTCAAAGCGGGATTAGGACTTAGGGATAGGTATGCTTCATAACTATCACGTTTAGGGTCATTTCAGCTATAGAAGTGCAGTGTCAAAGCAGTGTTAGGGAAAAATGTACGTTGAGTCGAATGTCAAAGCGGTGTTCGGGATGAATGTATGTGAAGTCGAGTGTGAAAGCGGAGTGAGGGAGTAATGTACATGAAGTCGACTGTCAAAGCGCTGTTAGGGAGGAATGTACGTCAAGTCGAGTATCAAAGCGGTGTTAGAGAGGAATGTACGTCAAGTCGACTGTCAAAGCGGTGTTAGGGAGGAATATATGTCAGGTCGAGTGTCAAAGCGGGATTAGGACTTAGGGTTAGGTATGCTTCATAACTATCAGGGTTTGGGTCAGTTCAGCTATAGAAGTCAGATAATTTCTCCACCAAAGCGTAACTAGGGTAATGTTGAAGCTGGGTGTTAGGCATGAGTGTGCTTGAAGTTGACTTTCAAAGCACTGTTAGGAAGGAATATATCTGAAGTGCAGTGTCAAAGCGGTATTAGGGAAAAATGTACGTGCAATCGGGTGTCAAAGCTGTATTAGGGAGGAATGTATGTTTAGGTGAGTGTCACGGAATGTATGTCAAGTCGAATGTCAAATTGTACCTTGTATAGTGTAATAGCTAATTATTTAGCAACTATCTCCAATTAGAAAGCAGGATTGGCTTTGATTGTGACGTTGCAAAGTGACGCTCTCAAGAAAAACATCTTCATTCTGACGCACTTCATTGTGACGTTACAGGGTTAGGCTCACCTTTTCCTTCCATTCTGCCGGTTCAAAGTGCCGGCAGAAGAAAAGTCTCTGATTTTCCATTGTGCCGCTGCATTCTGCCGTAAAGAACTAAAGTGACTGTGTTTCATTGTGACGCTGCAGCGTCAGTACGAAAAAAGATGGTCTTAAATTTTTCATTGTGACGTGCCATTCTGCCGTACCGAGAAAAAGTAATGTTTCTGATGATCAATTAAACACTTTATTTCCTTCCATTCTGTCGCTTCAAAGTGCCGGCAGAAAGAAAGTCTTTCATTTTCCATTGTGCTGTTCCATTCTGTCGTAGAGGGAAAAAGTGATTGTGTTATATTGTGATGCTGGTAAGCAGGATTGACTTTGATTGTGACGTTGCAAAGTGACGCTCTGATGAAAGACATGTTCATTCTGACGCACTTCATTGTGACGTTACAGGGTTAGGCTCTCTTCCATTCTGTCGCTTCAAAGTGCCGGCAGAAAGAAAGTCTTTCATTTTCCATTGTGCCGTTCCATTCTGCCGTAGAGGGAAAAAGTGATTGTGTTATGTGATGCTGAGAAGCAGGATTTACTTTGATTGTGACGTTGCAAAGTGACGCTCTGAAGAAAGACATGTTCATTCTGACGCACTTCATTGTGACGTTACAGGGTTAGGCTCACCCTTCCTTCCATTCTGCCGGTTCAAAGTGTCGGTAGAGGAAAATTCTCTCATCTTCCATTGTGTCGCTGCATTCTGCCGTAAAGAGGTAAAGGGACTGTCTTTCATTGTGACGTTGCAGCGTCGGTTCGAAAAAATATGGTCTTAAATTTTTCATTGTGTCGTTCCATTCTGCCGTACTGACAAAACAGTTACCTTGTATAGCAACTACCTCCAATTAGAAAGCAGGATTGGCTTTGATTGTGACGTTGCAAAGTGACGCTCTCAACAAAGACATCTTCATTCTGACGGACTTCATTGTGACGTTACAGGGTTAGGCTCAACCCTTCCTTTCATTCTGCCGGTTCAAAGTGCCGGCGGGCAGAAAGAGAGAGAGTCTTTCATTTTCCATTGTGCCGTTCCATTCTGCCGTAGAGGGAAGAAGTCATTGTGTTATATTGTGATGCTGGTAAGCAGGATTTGACTTTGATTGTGACGTTGCAAAGTGACGCTCTCAAGAAAGACATGTTCATTCTGATGCGCTTCATTGTCACGTTACAGGGTTAGGCTCACCCTTCTTTCCATTCTGCCGGTTCAAAGTGCCGGCAGAAGAAAACTCTCTGATTTTCCATTGTGCCGCTGCATTCTGCCGTACCGAGAAAAGGTCATGTTCCTGATGACAAATTGAAAAGTCAACTTCATTTCCTTCCATTTATAAGAAGGTGCAAAGAGCGTTGACAAAGACAGAGCTGTACTCTGCTGTACAAAGAAACTACTTTGAACCACACTGTGTTTCATTAATATGGCACTTGTACGGCTGAAAATAAGAGAATGGTGCAGGTTTTCCACCCTCTTATAGTCTCTCTCGTGCTTCCTTACATGAAGTATCCACCAGTACCTTCGAAGTTTAATCGATTGACGTTTCACGGTCACATTACCATGAAACACTTTTCTTATCTACCATTTTTTATCTACCATGCGCACTAGTGTACACACTTTGCGTACAGTACTGTATTCGCTACATGGGAGGATCCGAAATCAATTGACCAAAGAGGTCCAACAAGCTGTGTCATTCGAATACAATATAACACCAATCACAACTAACATATGTCAAGGTATAGCGTATTTTGGAAACAATCAAAACACCCTAAGGCCGGCTATTCTTTAAACTTCTGTATTTGGATAAAGCAACGGATAAAATAACATCCTCAGAATTCTAATAGACTCAGAGGTTCGCAATGCTGTAACTAATTATTAAGTATTTCTTACCAGTTCACAAAATCAATAGCAAGTACTATTTGAAATTATCATAAAGGCAAAGAGTTAGACTGGAAAGAATATTCGTCCCGTTTTGATACATGTGACTGTGAGTCGTCGACATTCATCTATAGATCATGTAGATGTATTGTGAATGGTACCATTGATGAAGTTTGCAATATGGACCTTAAAATACTCCTGATAAAGGGACGAAAATATATAGAGTCGAGGAATATCATTCTCATAGCCGACCAAAAGATAATCCTTGGTGCATTTGAACAGTACGTTGTTGAGTGATCAAAACGAGAAAAAGTAAAGCCTACAGTTCTCGCTGACTGCCAAGGCTGTCGATACTATCCGCCAAATCGACAGAAAATACAAGCAAAACAAACATTGAAAGACATCATGATGCAAGAAATTCTCCACAGTAAATTCATTATTGTTCAACCAGCAAGGCCAAAATAATATAATATTCATATGTAAATATTACTATAACCAGCTGTTGATTAGGGTATTGAGTATAGCTATTCTACCAGCTTCTGTATCGACATACTCCTCCACCGGATTTACTTCGAAAGAATTATTCAACAAACACAGTTTCTCAAGGAAAGAGGTATTTCCCTTCCTAACACTCATGCCGATATAACATAATTGTACTCCCAAAATGCATCGAACAGCATACAAAGCTAGATTTATAGCTAGTTTCAGAAGCTGCTCAACTAAACAACTAAACCTTGTTAACAAGAGCCCAGCAGGCAGTTAAATCAGTTTGTACTGCCATTTCAAGAAATTTAGGTGTCAAATGCATGGGGATACTTAAAAACTCGAAAAGTCTTACGGTGAAACTAGGCAAAGGATACATACCGAATAGACATGTGTCTACTTGGGATTTCTCGACTCTCGATACTATTATTCCTCATCAGGACATCATTAAACGCCTTAGTTCATTAATAATAACGGTGTTAAGAAACTGGTGTCAGAAGCCTCATATCTTTCTTTAGTTCTACTGCACGTAAAGGATATCATTCTTGATTATGTTTATTAGTTTACAGAATCTATGTGAAATTCGTCCATATCATATACCAACAGCTTATAGGTATATCAATGGGTACAAATTGTGCCCCACTTTTGGCAGACCTATATCTGATCGCGTATGAATACGCCAAAATTTTCAAAAGATAACCATTCTAAAGCCCGTTCCTTCTCATTCACCAAACGCTATATAGACGATATCCTAGCACTGGATAATCTCTATATTATCGACACTGTGAAGGATATATATCCCGGTTCACTGGATATGAAGAAAACTACTGTTTGGGGCGATATACAAGAGGTGGGGAAAATTGACGACGTCTGGCGAATTAAAAGCAACCATATGACTTTACAGGAACGCATCCCTCGGTACCTCACATTTAGATGTGAGAATACGGTCGATTCTCAGATGTAGCCTTAGTATTTCAGACGCGCTTTTATTGCAGAGGTTCATGTGGAGACTATGAAGCGGCTTAAGCGGAATTAGATACGCTAGCTCGGGAGCTGTGATGACAGATCAGCTAAAAAAAATAACTCATCTGATGTTAATGGATGAGCACCATGGACGTCTGATGGAGTAACGTCTCAACATGGGGTAAACCTGGTAAACGCAAGAACACCCAGAAAAACTAACCTTAATGTCCGACGTCGTACGGCTTAAATTTCCCACCAAAACAATAAATCTACATATATTTGTCGAATGACATGTACAGAGGGCGGGCATCGGGGACTAACAGTCCGCTAGCCGAATCCTACCATATACAGTGATATGGTAACCCAGATGGAACATCATAACTGGACCTATACATTTACAAGAATGGCCAGAGTTTTCTCTCGCGGCGACTATTACCATTTTGACACATTTAACTAGCCATTTCCGGATAGCAATATTCCGGAAGAATTAGCTTATGGCGTATACACATCTCGCCTGGTGGCATTTGCTGGATCATGTGCAAACTGCAAACTTGTAAACAGAATATTATTGCTATACCACCTAAAGCTAAAGTTTCTCAAATTCTGTGATAAATAACATACACTGCATAATACGAACGTAGGGTACTCTACGTTTCCATACTTGTGTCTAATTCCGCAAAATTCGGAACTAGAAGCCATTTGAGTATCATGTATTTAATATTTCCATGGTGGTCAAATGAACAGTCACAATCAAAGCATGACTGAGAAACATGCTCTGGAAAACGGCCTGGAAATTCATTTGGATAGAGATTAATTATCGCTGGTATACGATTTAATGTAACGAACATCATCATGTCGCTGACAACATCTTGCGTTATTATTTTTATTTCATACACATTTTAAATTGGTGCTAACTGTTATACGAAATAGGTATTTCGATTATTGACGCGGAGATTCCTTTATGGGCGACGGCTCACTATTGAATGTCGGACCTGACGCTTGCTACTGAATGTTTGATTTGACGCTTGTATTGATTGAGCTATATGTAAGTGAAAGAGGGAGAAACGAGATGTCCTTAGTCTTTTTCGTTAATGTCAGTCGGGAGTATGGAGTTCATCCAGTATACCCTAGCTTGTGTCGGCAGTTATACAATGCTCCAACGAAGGCGAACCAATGCCACACTTCGCAGACAAGTTGTCAGCTTCGACTCGGACACACGTGCTCTCAGTAACACTTAATGCTCCAACGAATGCGAACCAATGTCACACTTTGCAGACAAGCTGTCAGCATCGACTGGAACAAACGTATTCTCAGTAACACTTTCCTACATTGGTTCGCGTTCGTTGGGACTCCAGGCGGATCGCAGCCTATAGGGTTGGTGACTTCGCTGTCGAAGTCTACCTGGATGGTAGCGATCGAAGCGTACAGATATTGGAGCATAGTCCAGTCGTGGTCCTTGAGTGAATACTGCAATTCAGCATTCTCTCTCTCCCAGAGGCACCGCACCTACGATGCCTCTGGCTCAAAATACTGCACCAATTCTTTATTTCGCGCATTATCGAGTATACGCCATGCCTCTCGTACCCTGATGAGATCTACTCACACGACCAATCAAAAAGCCATAATTTTACTACCCCTTCAAATACTAAGCAATTATGGGATAACAGGCATGCGCACAGAGAGACTGCATGTTCGTTAGTTAATAATTCAAATTTTAGTCACGTACCAGACACAGCAATAGTCATTGGACATCTAGGAAAGGACGTCAATCAAACACACCAATAAAATGGTAGTGGAAAACGATGCCGGCGTATTGACAAGGAGTCATATGACCCCACAGACAAATTTACTGACTGCCTATTTCTAAAAACATCACAAGAACTGAAAGTGGTCCCTGTGATGATTTGTATCCCAGCCACGCTTTTATTGTAGCTGCCCATGTGATCATCATGAATGACATGAGCGCATGGTCCCTAGAACCGGCTTGAGCGATATTAGATACAAATATTGATGTATAATAGCCCTATCAAGTCATCTGTTGGAAAATGATGAACTATGTAACCGTCAGATGGAAAAACGGTCCAATCACGTTCGTGATCAGAACACATACCTGTGAGGTCCAACGCCGACCAAGCGCTTCATTTTTCACCATGTTTACAAGTCAAAAAATTACAATCACAATGATTTGTACAAAGGTCAATCCGAAACGAAACGTCCACCAGCGAAATCTCACCATATACAGTCAACAATTAAACGCAGCATTAAAAGAGTGTTAACAAACGATGCCAGCGACTGACTGTCATACGACCATGCCATTGCTCGTCAGCAACAGCGTCGACCGTATAGCCTAGCTGCTTTTGAAATTTGGCCCGTTTCGCAAATAATGATGAGCAATTTATTTGTAGATCGGAATCATCTCTAGTGGCATGTTGGTTGAGGATCTTGTATTGATTTAGTAGCCCAGAAATCGTATGGACTATACAATATTCTTTGTTCCTAAAACACATTGTATACTTTCTTGGCAGAGTGTGTGTTTAACCAAGAAAAGGTAGATAATTATTGACCACGTAAAATAGTCAATTATAGCAAGATTCAAGTACGTCAGATGATGTAGTAGTTCACTGGTTACTGAATACTCGCATGTATACCTGTTTTTATTTAATCAAGAAATACTATAGTATAAAGTTCGAATGAAATACATGCAACTGCTTGCAATACTCGTATCACTGTGATACCTGCACATTCTATGGAACTTTCTCCATAAAGTATATCTGCTTAATCATAAGATATCGCATAATTTAGTTTTAGATTGTTCTTACTTTTCATTTAATACCTGTGTGGTATTGATGCTAACTGCCGAAAGGTAAAGCTCTTACGAGTACTGACACGGAAATTCTTTTCTGAACGACAGCTGACGCTTCAACATATCCTAGCTTGCAACATGATGTGATATCTTTAGAAGGTATTGGGTGTACTATAGGAGGAAATATGTCATATTCTCAGATTCACTGTTATGCCTTCAAGCGACTAAAAGTGGAACTTTAACTCATCTAACCATCTTGAACATTTTGAACTGGCCAAAAGAAAATTGGAGTTTACTTCTTCAAACTGTTTTGATGGGAAAGGCAAGGGACATTTACACTCAATTAACGGTAGGGCATGCATGCATCAAATTATGATATAGTGAAGGATTTAATCCTTAAAGGTTATGAGTTAGTTCCTGAAGCCTATAGACAAAAGTTTCGTAGTTGTGAAAAAGAAAACTCTCAGACTCATGTAGAATTTGCTCGTTCAAAAGAACAGTTATTTGATAGGTGGTGTGCTTCGGTTAAAATTGACAACCAATTTGAAAGCCTTAGACAGCTTATGCTGGTAGAGGAATTTAAAAGGTGTATCCATGGCGGTATTAGAACATTTCTTGATGAAAAGAATGCCAACACTTTAGATCAGGCAGCACGTTTTGCTGACGAATACGCTCTGACACACAAATTATCATTTGTCAATGCTGTTAAGCCTAGTTCATTCCAGTCTAATCTCTCAGGCAACACACCCAGTTCTTTCTCAATGTCTAAAACTTTTAACCCCAGTTACAAAGGTCAAAGGTCAAACACAAAGTCTCAGTCACCCACTTTTAACACTCAAAATAAATCTCCTGTTTGCAATTATTGTAAGAAGGTAGGTCATTTAATGGCTAATTGTTTTAAATTGAAACGAAAACAACAAGATCAAGCCTTTAAAAAGCCCAGTGGTTTCCTCACTTCAAGATCTATTCCCAAGCAGGTCAGTGACGTTCATAGTGTATATGACGTTAAGATGGCCAGGGACAATGTTCCTATTAGTTCTATCAAGGATAAGGTTGACAGTTTTTCAAATCCTGTTATGGAGATTTTTGAACCATTTATCCTCAATGGTTTTGTGTCACTTTCAAGTGATTTGTCTAAAGCTACACCTGTGAAGATTTTGCGAGACACGGGCGCGTCCCAGTCTCTTTTGTTGGCAGATACTTTGCCGTTTTCTGACTCTTCATCTGCAGGCAGTAATGCCCTGATTAAAGGGGTAGATTCTGTAAATTTTACACGCGTTTCGCTCCATAACGTTCATCTGTCTTCCGACTTGATTTCTGGACCTGTCTCGGTGGGTATTAAAGGCAATTTACCTTTTGAGAGTGTTCAATTACTTCTTGGATATGATCTTGCGGGAGATAAGGTCGGGGTTAACCCGATTGTAACTGACAAGCCTTGTTTGGATCAGATCCATGATCCAGTTGAAGACAAAATTCAAACATTGTATCAGGCTTGTGCAGTTACTAGAGCCATGAGTAAATTGGCTGAGGAGTCTGAAAAGTCTCTTAAAGATGACGTCATCGATGACGTTTGTTTGGTCGACACTTTCGTGTGTTTAAATGATGAGGCTGATAAGCCACATTTTGATAGCAAATTGGAATGTTCTAATGACAAAATTAACCACGGCTGGTTAATGAAAAGCATAGTGACAAGGACATTTCCACGTTGTTTGTCAGGGCAGTAGATGAGTGTGATGTAACTCAAGAGCCTGTGTGTTACTTTTGTAAGAATGGTGTTCTTATGCGCAAATGGCGACCGCCAGATGTGTCACCTGATGATGAGTGGGCAGTTAAGTATCAGATTGTAGTATCAAATTCGTTTCGTTCAGATATCCTCAGACTAGCCCATGAAACACCTCTTTCATGCCATTTAGGTGTTAACAGAACATATTACAAAATTCTAAATCATTTCTATTGGCCAAATTTAAAGAAAGATGTTACGGAATTTTGTAGGTCATGCCACACATGTCAAATGTTAGGAAAACCAAGCCAAACCATACCAAAGGCCCCTCTACAACCAATCCCTGCATTTGAGGAAGCATTTAGTAGGGTGATTATAGATTGTGTTGGTCCATTACCAAAAACAAAATCAGGCAATCAATACAAGTTAACAGGTGTACATCAACCAGGTTCCCTGAGGCCATTCCTTTACGTAATATTAAGGCAAAAACTATTGTTAAGGCCTTAGTTACGTTTTTCACACTAGTCGGCCTACCGCAGTCCGTTCAGTCTGATCAGGGATCTAATTTCATATCAGGCATTTTTCAACAAGTCATGCATGAATTGGGAATAAAGCAGTACAAATCATCTGCATACCACCCAGAAAGCCAAGGCGCATTAGAAAGATTTCAACAGACATTAAAGTACATGATTAGGACTTATTGTTTTGACACTGAGAAAGACTGGGATGAAGGCTTACATTTGTTATTGTTTGCTGTTAGAGAGTCTGTTCAAGAGTCTTTAGGCTTCAGTCCATTTGAATTGGTCTTCGGTCATACATTTAGAGGATGACTTAAACTGCTAAAGGAAAAGTTCCTAGACAGTGATCTTGACTCATATAGTCTCTTACAATATGTGTCGGATTTTCGCACCAGGTTGACTAAAGCATGTGATTTGGCCATGTCAAATTTAAAGTCAGCGTAAAAATGTATGAAAATAACCTATGATAAACATGCCCTTAAACGAAGTTTCAACCCTGGTGAGAAGGTACTGGCTTTTCTGCCTATTCCTGGTAATCCACTTAAGGCTAGATATTATGGTCCTTATGTCATTGAAAAGAAATTAAGTGACCTTAATTATGTAATTCAGACTCCTAACCGGCGTAAACACAAACAGTTATGTCATGTAAATATGTTCAAGTTATACATAGACAGAGATAGCACTAACAGTACTGTACACCCTGTAAGTGTAGTTAGTTCTGACTCTGAAGATAATGAAACTTGTGAAGAGCCCATGACAGCGGCGATATTACAGAACTCTGACATTCTACTTAATTTGGATTTCAAGTTTTGTCTTCTCGAACCAGTGCGTCAGGAAGAACTTCGAACTCTGCTCAGTCAATTTGAACATTTGTTTCCTGATATTCTTACTCGGACTGATAAAACTTCCCATGACGTCAATATCGAAGATTATAATCGAGTGAAGCATCACCCATATCGTATGAATCCCATTAAACAAAACTATCTGAAAAAAAGAGATTCAATATTTATTGGACAATGACTTCATTGAACCAAGTAATAGTAACTGGGGTTCACCTTGTATCCTCGTTCCAAAGCCAGATGGCAGTTACAGGATGTGTACTGACTACAGAAAGGTGAACACATTGACCAAAACAGACACATTCCCTATTCCATGCATTGACGATTGCATTGATGAAGTGGGAAGTGCCAAATTTGTGTCAAAGTTTGATCTTCTGAAAGGATTTTGGCAAGTTTCACTGACAGATCGTGCGAAGGAGATATCAGCATTCGTCACTTCAGAGGGTCTGTTCCAGTACAGTCATGCCATTTGGAATTAAAAATTCTCCGGCCACGTTCCAGCATCTCATCAACCGTGTGACTTCCGATTTGGAAGGATATGAGACTTGCATTGATGACTTACATTGTCTACAGCGATATATGGGACGATTATCTACAGAGAATTCCGGCACTGTTCAATCGACTAAGTGACGCCAAGCTGACAGTCAACCTTGGAAAAAGTGAATTTGGACATGCACGTCTGACATTCTTGGGTCATGTTGTAGGTCAGGGTCAGGTAAAACCTGTAGATGCTAAGGTTAGTGCTATCTCGCTATTTCCAAGACCAACATGTAACAGACAACTGACGCGTTTCTTGGGTATGGCTGGGGTCTACAGAAAATTTTGTCCAAATTTTTCAGATATTACTGAGCCTTTAACTCAACTCTTTAAGAAAAAGGGCAAGTTTTGTTTGGACCGATGAATGTGAATCAGCTTTTGAAAACCTGAAATTACAACACATATAAGGGAAGTGGGAAGAGGTGCCGACATATTGACTGCGTCACATGACTTCACAGAATAGTCTTCTGGTTAACCTATTCTAAAGCACATACCAAGAATCTAACGATTCGTGATATGTGTTGTATCTCAGGTACGCTTTTATTGTACCTGTTCATGTGGCAACTTGGATGATATGACCACACGGCCCCTAGCACCGGCATAAGCGGTATTAGATACAAATCTAGAGAGCTATGATGGAAATGCTCTGACAACTCGTATACTGGTAATTGGTGAGCCGTTTCGCTGTGACAACTCGTACATTGGAGATTGGTGAGCTGTATCGTCGTCAGATGTAAATGACGACATTTAACACAAAAGACTAGTCTGTAAGGCCCGATGTCGACCCAGCATCAGCTTCCCACAAATGCCAACATATATCAAAGACCGAAAGGTCTGTACAGGGGGCGGGCCTCGGGGACGAAACGTCCACCAGCAGAATCTCGCCATATACAGGTAAAAATTAAAACACATATAAGGGAAGTGGGAAGAGGTGCCGACATACTGACTGCGTCACATGACTTCACAGAAGTCTTCTGGTTAACCTATTCTAAAGCACATACCAAGAATCTAACGATTCGTGATATGTGTTGTATCTCGGGTATGCTTTTATTGTACCTGTTCATGTGGCAACTTGGATGATATAAGCCATACTCAAGAGCGCGCCAGTTCTTTCAGCACCAGATTTTGATTCACCCTTTAAACTGGCTGTAGATGCTAGTGATGTTGCTGCTGCTGCCGTTTTGTTACAAGAAGGTTTAGATGGTGTAGATCACCCAGTATGTTATTTTTCACGTAAATTTGACAAACATCAGAGAAATCATTCTACAATTGAGAAAGAATGTTTGGCAATGATATTGGCTTTACAACATTTTGATGTTTATGTTACTTCTTCATCTTTGCCAATTACTGTATTCAGGGATCACAATCCACCTGTTTTCATGAGTAGGATGAGAAACAAAAATCAAAGATTGTTGAGATGGAGTTTGATGTTACAAGAATACAATATTGAAATCAGGCATATTAAGGGCAAGGACAATTTGATTGCCGATTGTTTGTCTCGCATATAATGTACATATGTTTGTCGATATTTTTGCTGTTGTAATATAGATGGGTTTTTTTGCAATAATGTTTTGGATTGTCCAAGTTTGAAACTTTCTTTTTTTAAGAGGGGGAGTGTCATGGTATTGTAATCTATTATTAGACATTGTGGATGTTTCTAGAATAGGGCTTAGGCAAGCTTGTTTACATTCTATTATGTGGGTTAACCTTGAAGCGTTCTGGAAGATTATTGTAAATTGTATCTACGTCAGATGATGAGGTAATGTGGTATATTCTAGAAGCTTCTTGATTGGGTAGAATGATCTGGAATACCCCATAGAGTATAAATAGCGCTCAGTCAATCAGTCAGCCAACAGGGAATTCAAACTGGCTTTTATGTGGGTGTTATACTGTGTTACCTTTGCCTGTAATTACGGACTGCTGGATTATTTACTCCTGTGTATTAACGTTTACGCTATCGAACCGTCGGATATTGGACACTTACTGGGATTGTGAACAACTGAGCAGTGTTGGATTACCATTATACAGAAGAGTGATTTATGCGCGTCAACAGGGACTGTAAAATATACACCAGTATAGCATTGAACAGTAAGACTATATTTCAAACATTTATTTGTTGAATTAACCTTACTTAATTTGTATATGATCTTAGTATTGTGAATAAATATTTGATTGTTAATCCTTGACTTCACACATTTTTCTGTTACTTTTTGCTGTTATTGTAAAGTTGACATAACAACGTGCAATGCGTCGCGTTGTAGGTTACAATAAAGAGTAAACACAAAAGGGTTGACATCTGATATTAGGTCAGTAGCAGCCGTCTGCATGTTAGATCGTTTGATCAAGAGATAAAAACAGAGTAGACACAAATGTTTGATCAAGATAACCTATTAAAGTAGACACAAACGTTTGGTCAAGAGATCCTTATATAGTAGACACAAACGCTTGACCAACAGATCTTTATAGACAAAAACGCTTGATAAGAGAACCTTATAGAATAAACAGAAACGCAGGAAATCCTATGTGCTTGATTTACGATATGACACCGATGTTATTTGATAAATCGAATACATCATTATTGAGGCGCCCATGTCACATCATCGAGCGAGATGAGTGTATAGGACTATATGCACACTAATAAGGTTCCCTTTCCACTTCCAGCCTGTAAATATAACCGCCTGGACATTGGGGTAGTGGACAACAATCTGCTGACGACTGTCTCATCTTGCATTCTCTGGGCAACTTCCAAGCAGGGCATCTGTTGGATTGAGATAAAAAGCCACATCATGAATTGTTCATGAAATATATATTCATATAATATCAATTTGAGGAGTATGCAGCTAAGAGGACTACTTACCGGACACGCTTGAATTATACATATCTCATTACACCAAATTGCATGTGAAATTATACTTCTAGACAAGATAGATAGAAAGTAATTGAAACTGTGACGTGCACAGCGTGATATTTTTTGTTGTGTGTTTTTTACCATAATAGTGTCATAAATACCGGTGTAAAGTATTCTCGAATTTGATTGCAAGAATGAGACTGTAATAATCAACGGCAGCCGAAAAGTCGAAAATTTCCAGTGACGACAGAAGCGAACAAAAACAGATTCTAACATTATAGGTTACGGAACTCAGAGTCGAATCTAAGAGTTCCTTAATGACTGTGACATTGACCTTGACCTTCTGACTTCAATCTTGGTATCCGACACATCGCCTCCATCTGAAGCATCCACTTACATGTGCAAACAGTTGAGATTTTCACGGAGTGCAACGGTGAAAAATCAAATTAGTAATATGTCGTGGCCGATGTCAAGCCTCAACCAAACTTCAGCTTATAAACATGGTCTTCGTTGTTGATGAAGATGACACTGCTCCACCCAGCAAGAATATTCTACATGAATTTCCGGAAGTTTTCTCCAGTCTAGGATGCTTGGGTGGCAAGGTCTCCATAAAGCTGAGTGAAAGCCGTACCCAAGATCAAAGCACCCAGAAAAATGCCACTTGTACTGCGCGACCGTTTGAAAGCGGAACATGTGTCAGGAACGACATGTGTGACAATTTCCCAGCCATAGCCACGGAGAAACGTTTGACTCCGATATAATAGACTGAAATTCTAATTGGGTTTCCAATGAGTTAACATATTACGGAGCGACCCCGCGTAACCCGGGGTTAGGGGACGTTTGAATATCAGGTGTTTACAACTCCATGGTATTCAAATGAACAGCCACAATCAAAGCGTGACTCAGATACATACTTTGAAAAACGACTTGAAACTTCATTTGGATAAAGAATGGTTTTCAGTGATTATGACTTCATGTAAAGAAAGTCATCATGAATTGCTGACAGCACTGAATACTGTTGACCGCTTCTGTCTTTGAAGAAACCAACTTGTTTTTTTAAAAAATTATTTTACTTCATACAAATTTGAAATTGGTGGTAACTGTCATTCGAAATAGGTCTTCCGATTATTGGCGCTGAAATTCTGTTATGGGTGACGGCTGAATAATGAACTTCGGATCTGATGCCTGCTATTTAATATATTCCTTTATCAAGAACTGACGATGAAAAAAATTTTCTTTGCATGATTTCACAATAAACAAAACTACCGGTACTTGTAACAGAGCAGATCTAATGCTGACATTTTATAGTGCTGTCCCACCGAAATATCATGCCGTATTCAGATCGATAAATGATAAGCAGTTAATCCAGTAGGGAAAACTGTTGCGTACAATTCACCATTCGCAAAGTTTGAGAGAATAATTGTGTGAAAAAATGGAATGTTATGATAGTTTGTGTGTGCATTGAATATATAAGGCCTAAGGGAGATAACTGTGCATGCAATGTCAGCACCTATTATTATAGGTCTATTATGACGTTCTATTCGGGCTATTGTGAATCAAAGTTACGGCACGCCATAACGCTCGTTTCCGCCGTCTCGGCCATCCTTGCCTGCATACTAATTGCAACATTGATCTTTCGAATCCAACAGTTATCCTGTTTTTCAAAAAAATCCACATTCTTGAGCTGGAGTAATAGCACAGACAATGTTTTCAATAATTTACAGATTTTGGGGCCACAGTGACAATGGTCTTTGAAAGCTTGGCTTTACTTTTGGCACCTGACATATCTCTCAAGTTTAATGATACAATGATCCTAGGGGTTACTGTGACCTTTGACATTTGACTTAAATATTGTCATACGACACATTGTATCCTTCTCTTGCATCCACTCACAGTTTGCAATGATTTTCTCAATCTAGTCCCAGAATTCACTAGCTGCGAAAGTGACCTCTGGCCTAGTGGATTTCTGAGGGCGGAACATTCTCGTCTCGCGAGACTCCCTACTGCGAGAAAGAGTCTCACGGGTAAATGCAACAGTACTGGCCAGCCTACATTCACGAGCAGGCACGTTCACCAGCAGGACCGTATTCACCAGCAGGGCCGGAAAGATCTCCACGATGTATGGACGATAATTCTGCCCAGCTGCTTGCGGCAGTATTAAGCAACAATGTAACAAGATATACTACTAGACTGTTCTTCGTCCGCCAGATGTTTCTCTCTGGTGTCATATTCTGCACGTACACCAACCTATCTCCACGAATGTCCAGCCACCCAGAAATTACAGCTCTGTCGTCAATCATTTTCATTCTTAGCGCCGATTTCTTTTTATTTTTCTTGTTACCATTTGTTCTTTGGTGTTGAATACTTCGCTCTGCTGATACTTGTCTTATTTCGAGGATTAATTTAATAGGGGGGGGGGGGCGTTATTAGCATAAATTTACTGGGAATGGTTATATTAGTTGTCTTTGTTTAGAAGAGGATTGGGGGGTATATATATTTCTTTTCTTTTAGCATTCCGCAAATAGATGAAATATGACATGTAAGGTGTTAGCCATTTCATGTACATCTCTTGTATATACATAATTTTTGCCACCCAGGCTACGTGGGCATTGTAAGGGTAGTATTGTAAAATCGTAGCCAGAACAACGAATAAATGCCCGATGGTTTGTTCCAGGGCTTAAACGAAAAAAAAAACAATTCAGAATTTTTTTAGAAAGAGTTGTTTCACCACTTTTAAGTGTTGCATCCAACACTTAAAAGTGGTGAAACAACACTTTCTAAATGCTTTCTCTCCTCTAACCCTCTAGATGTTAAAATGTAACATTTGCGTTTTAAGAGTGTACATGTGTTATTCAGACTGTTGTGCTATAGATTCAGTTAAAAACATTTCTAATTGTCAAATTTCAATTAAAAAGGTATCTTAAACGATGTTCACAAAGGCTTTCATGTTTGAAATAATTTCCAGCTATCCAGTTCTGCAAATAATTTATTGATGATATCATATCTTACCATATTTCATATCTAGTTAATGAGAAATAACTTTCTATCTGCCTGGATATTTTGAAAGAAAAAAAAATCTGGTCCTAAGTTTTGTCACAAGTAAGATACTGCGAATTGACAATGTTCACAACGTGTTTTGGAAATTGCGATTCAGATGTCGATTGCACAGTAATAGTATCAAAAAAGCCGGAATTGAATACGTGTTTAGTTTCCTCCGCCATTATTTTTTAAATTCGATATATTTGAACGTTTCTAAAAAAAATCAGAAACAACATGTTTTTCAACGCATGATAGGCTAAATAATATTCCTTAGTCGTTAGATTATGGTTATAATAAGGATATTCGAAACTGGATTTTTGATTGGAAAACAAATGGTTGATTATAGGCAGGTTGGGGGGTGGGGGGGTCAATATGGTCCCCTACCAAACTTTGTGTCCTATTTCCGGAACGCCAAATACTTGAGAGCTGACACTCCATGACTTTGTAGCATACCATATTGAGGTCATTTTGGTCCTATTTGCATGATCCTCCTTATCATGGGTAAATTCAAAATTGTGACCGTGTGGGGTGTAACAGGGAAATGATGTTTTCGTCATTTTTGTTCAAAATTTTTGCTTTTCTGTGAGGAAAGTGAGCAAAAACGATTTTTTTCACATCTATCATATGACTATTAGTTACTAATTTATCTTGCAGCTTTTGCCGAGAAATGGCAAAGATAAAATAAATCGAAAAATCTGACAGAAAAATCGACCAAAAAAAATTAAAATGACGTCACTGTGATGTCATCACATCGGCCATCTTGGATATTTTTGCATCTCTGATAGAGCTTGACCCAAGCGTATAGTGTGGTAAGTTTCAGCCCCTAGCTCAAGGGGTAAGGAAAATATTTAAGAGAGGCGGCAGTCGGATCCCCCCCCCCTCCCCAACGCCTTGACAGGTCCCCAAATCCCCAGGCCAGATAGGGTTAATAGGCCATTTGCCAGTTCTACTATCGTTACAGAGCAATGCCGGGTATATTCATTGTGTAGCGGATATGTACAAAATGTACAAGCAACTGTTTCACACCCTTTTTCAAATTTCGAAATAAATATAATATATAGTTCTCCTCGTACCCCGTTTTCTTTATAATACACACTGCAAAATATACTTTTCATTCGTCCTTTAATTTAACTGTGTGCCTTTTGACAACATACCCGACATTTAATCTCGAATTTGTACGAGTACTTTAATTGCAGCACCCATACCTCCGCGAGAGCCTTTGAAATACGCAATCCTTTTTCTATTTTTGAAAAGAGATTCCTCTTTCAATCATATCGTATGTTTCAACGAACTGGGATGCAAATTGAATTTATCTGAAATTTTGATGCATGCGACTTATGTGAATAAAGTTTTATCACATGAAAAAAAAAACCCGATTTGAAAAAAAGCAAAAACATTATTACCCTACCCATACTGTATATATATTTTTCACTCGAGTATCAATAAAATGTAAATGAAGGTCATTCAAAATGGTTATTAATCCACGAAAAAAGGTTGAATAGCGCGATCAGGGACATTTCTCTTATCATTTCAATATACAATTCAAGGTAAACATTCACGAGGGGGACCCATCCATGCACTATCCCCTCAATATAAGATGAACATTCACCAGGAAGACCCATCCCCTATGCTCTTAATATACCTATAAGATGAACATTCACCAGGAGGACCGTTATCCATCACCTCAATATACATATCAGGTGAACATTCAACAGGAGGACCGTTATCTATCACCTCAGTATACCTATAAGGTAAGCATTCACCAGGAGGACCGTTATCTATCACCTAGGTATACCTATAAGGTGAACATTCAACAGGAGGACCGTTATCTATCACCTCAGTATGCCTATAAGGTGAACATTCACCAGGAGGACCGTTATCTATCACCTCAATATACATATCAGGTGAACATTCACCAGGAGGACCGTTATCCATCACCTCAATATACATATCAGGTGAACATTCAACAGGAGGACCGTTATCCATCACCTCAATATACATATCAGGTGAACATTCAACAGGAGGACCGTTATCTATCACCTAAGTATACCTATAAGGTGAACATTCAACAGGAGGACCGTTATCTATCATCTCAGTATACCTATAAGGCGAACATTCACCAGGAGGACCGTTATCTATCTCCTCAGTATACCTATAAGGTGAACATTCACCAGGAGGACCGTTATCTATCAGCTCAATATCAGTATACCTATAAGGTGAACATTCATCAGGGGGACCGTTATCTATCAGCTCAATATCAGTATACCTATAAGGTGAACATTCATCAGGGGGACCGTTATCTATCAGCTCAATATCAGTATACCTATAAGGTGAACATTCATCAGGAGGACCCTTATCTATCAGCTCAATATCAGTATACCTATAAGGTGAACATTCATCAGGGGGACCGTTATCTATCAGCTCAATATCAGTATACCTATAAGGTGAACATTCATCAGGGGGACCGTTATCTATCAGCTCAATATCAGTATACCTATAAGGTGAACATTCATCAGGAGGACCGTTATCTATCAGCTCAGTATCAGTATACCTATAAGGTGAACATTCATCAGGAGGACCGTTATCTATCAGCTCAATATCAGTATACCTATAAGGTAAACATTCACCAGGAGGACCGTTATCTATCAGCTCAGTATCAGTATACCTATAAGGTGAACATTCATCAGGAGGACCGTTATCTATCAGCTCAGTATCAGTATACCTATAAGGTGAACATTCATCAGGAGGACCCTTATCTATCAGCTCAGTATCAGTATACCTATAAGGTGAACATTCATCAGGGGGACCGTTATCTATCAGCTCAGTATCAGTATACCTATAAGGTGAACATTCACCAGGGGGACCGTTATCTATCAGCTCAGTATCAGTATACCTATAAGGTAAACATTCATCAGGAGGACCGTTATCTATCAGCTCAATATCAGTATACCTATAAGGTGAACATTCACCAGCAGGACCATTCTCTATCACCTCAATATGCCTATAAGTTGAACATTCACCAGGAGGACCGTATCTATCACCTCAGTATACCTAAGAACGGCCCTCCTGGTGAATGTTCAAATTATCGGCATATCGAAGTGATAGAGAATGGTCCCCCTGGTGAATGTTCACTTCATAGGTATCTTGAGGTAATAGAGAACATGTATATCGAAGTGATAGCAACGGTCCTCCAGGTGAATGTTAACTTTATGTGTTTATTGAAGTAATAGTGAACGGTCCTCCTGGTGAATGTCCAGTTTGTAGGTATATTTGAAGTGAAAGAGAATGGGCTTTCTGGTGAATGTTCACCTTATATGTGCATTGAGGTAACAGAGAACATGTATATCGCAGTGATAGGGAACGGTCCTCCTGGCGAATGCTCACCTTGTAGGTATATTGAGGTGATGGACAACGGTCCCCCTGGTGAATGTTCACCTTATAGGTATATTGAAGTGGTAGCGAACTGTCCTCCAGATGAATGTTCGCCTTATATGCACAATGAAGATATATAAAACGGCACCCCTGGTGAATGTTCACTTTAAATGTTTACTGAAGTAATAGTGAAAGGTCCTCCTGTTGAATGTTCACATTATGGGTTCCGGTATATTGAAGTCAGAGAGAATGGTCCTCCTGGTGAATGTTCACGTTATAGACATATTGAAGTGATAGAGAATGCGCGCCCCGTGAATGTTCACTTTATAGGTAGGTATCTTGAGGTAATAGAGAACAGGTATATCGAAGTGAAAGGGAATTTATAAGTTTATTGAAGTAATAGTGAACGGTCCTCCTGTTGAATGTTCATCCCGAGGAATGTTATCAGTATATCGAAGTGACAGAGAACGGCCCCCTTGATGAATGTTCACATTATATGTTTATTGAGGTAATAGGGAACGGTCCTCCTGGTGAATGTTCAAATTATAGATATATTGAAGTGGTATAGAGAAGGCATATCGAAGTAATGGAGAATGGTCCCCCTGGTGAATGTTCAATTTATAGGTATCTTGCGGTAATAGAGAACAGGTATATCGAAGTGATATGAACGGTCCTCCTGGTGAATGTCTATTTTATATGTTTATGGAAGTAATAGATAACGGTCCTCCAGGTGAATGTTCGCCTTATGGGTATACTGAGGTGATAGATAACGGTCCCCCTGGTGAATGTTCACCTTATGGGTATACTGAGGTGATAGATAACGGTCCCCCTGGTGAATGTTCACCTTATGGGTACACTGAGGTGATAGATAACGGTCCTCCTGGTGAATGTTCACCTTATGGGTATACTGAGGTGATAGATAACGGCGGTCCTCCTGGTGAATGTTCACCTTATGGGTATACTGAGGTGATAGATAACGGTCCTCCTGGTGAATGTTCACCTTATGGGTACACTGAGGTGATAGATAACGGTCCTCCTGGTGAATGTTCACCTTATAGGTACACTGAGGTGATAGATAACGGTCCTCCTGGTGAATGTTCACCTTATAGGTACACTGAGGTGATAGATAACAGTCCTCATGGTGAATGTTCACCTTATAGGTATACTGAGGTGATAGATAACGGTCCTCCTGGTGAATGTTCACCTTATAGGTACACTGAGGTGATAGATAACAGTCCTCATGGTGAATGTTCACCTTATAGGTATACTGAGGTGATAGATAACGGTCCTCCTGGTGAATGTTCACCTTATAGGTATATTGAAATGATAGATAAAGGTCCCTGGTCGCGCTATTCCGATCGCGCTATTCAACCTTTTTTTCGTGGATTAATAACCATTTTGAATGACCTTCATATACATTTTATTTATACTCAAGTGAAAAATATATACAGTATGGGTAGGGCAATAATGTTTTTGTTTTCTTTTCAAATACATGATCTGTAATAATGTCATATCATGTAGATTTCTTTTCATGTGATAAAACTTTATTCACATAGGTCGCGTGCATCAAAATTTCAGATAAATTCAATTTGCATTCCAGTTCGTTGAAACATACGATAGGATTGAACTTGAGACATCTCTTTACAAAAATAGAAAAAGGATAGCATATTTCAAAGGCTCTCGCGGCGGTATGGGTACTGCAAATAAAGTACTCGTACAATTCGGAATTAAATGTCGGGTATGTTGTCAAAAGGCACACAGTTATATTAAAGGACGAATGAAAAGTATATTTTGCAGTCTGTTTGTATTATATTAAACGGTGTACGAAGAGAACTATACATTTGGAAAAGGGTGTGAAACAGTTGCATGTACATTTTGTGCATATCTGCTATACAATGAATATACCCGGATTGCTCTGTAACGATAGTAGAACGGGCAAATGGCCTATTAACCATATCTGGCTTGGGGATTTGGGGACCTCTCCAGGCCTTGGGGGGGGGGGGGGGCATCTGCATCCCTCACCCTTAAATATTTTCCTTACCCCTTGAGCTAGAGGCTGAAACTTACCACACTATAGGTCAAGTTCTATCAGAAATGTAAAAATATCCTAGATGGCCGATGTCATGAAGTCACAGTGACGTCATTTTCAAAAAAAGACATTTCTCGGTCCATTTTTCAGTCACATTTTGCGATTTATTTGATCTTTGCCATTTCTCAGCAAATGCTGCAAGATAAATTGGTAAGTAATATAGTCTGATGTGAAATAAAATAGCTTTGTCCACTTTTCCTCACAGAAAAGCAGAAATTTTGAACAAAATTTATTTAGCCTGTCATGCTTTGAAAAAATCTTGTTACTTATTTTTTTAGAAACGTTCAAATATATCGCATTTAAAAAAATAATGGCGGATGAAACTACACACGTATTCAAGTTTGGCTGTTTTGATGCTATTACAGTGCTTTCAACATCTGAATCGCAATTTTCAAAACACTTTGTGAACATTGTCAATTCGCAGCATCTTACTTGTGACAACACTTAGGACGAGGATTTTTTTTTCTCAAAGTATCCAGGTAGATAGAAAGTTATTATGAAATATGGTAAGATATGATATGATCAATAAATTATTCGCAGAACTGGATAGCTGGAAATCAAACATGTGATTATGAAAGCATTTGTGAACATCATTTAAGATTATTTTTTGTCAAAATTGAAATTTGACAGAAATATTTCTAACTGAATCTATAGCTCAACAATCTGAATAACACATGTATAAATTTCAGAATATTTGTTTATTTGAAGACATTTTTTACGTTAGAGAAACAACATGTTCCCGCTCCAGTCTTAAAAGTTTCTGTACGTTTCCGATTGAATGCTGATGAATAATGCTGACTTTTCTTCATATTTAAATAATTAATTAATGGGTACCGGTACTCCTATGTTAAATTATGCCCAATTTTCCTAAATATAGCAAAATTGAAGGTTAGAGTTAGGCTACTGTTATCTGTACGATATGGTCTACAAGAACTAGCTTCCATCATTTGTGAAGTTTGTTATTTTTTAGTCTAAAATCAGTTATTTGTACCACCTATACTTACGTATATAAATTCTATCCCATAATATGCTTGTTCAGTCTCATGTATAAACTGACGGCCGATGCTGTTAAAACATCAAAAATTCCTTTTCTGGGCCTACAAAACCGTAGACTGAAAATGTCCTGGGATTTGGATTAATACTGCCACAAGCAGCTGGGCAGAGTTATCGTCCAACATCGTGGAGATCTTTCCAGTCCTGCTGGTGAATACGGTTCTGCTGGTGAACGTGCCAGCTAGTGTATGTACGCTGGCCAGTACTGCTGCCATAGTCCGTTAAACAGTTTTATTTCAGAAACAGACACACGACTGTCAGGTGACAGCTATGAATGTTATGACAGACTCTGCCTTTGACTGGTGTCTGTACAATAAAATCTTGAATCTTGAATCTTGAATCTTGATACGCCTCTCGATAGGACGAACTCCCTGCAGATATCTTTCTCTGGAGTAGATAAAGTGCGCATTATTGCGCAGTACGCGGCTACGTCACATCCGGGTCTCCTGGTGAATATTGGTGCTCCTCTTGAACGGTCCCTTGGTGAATGTTGGCTGGCAGCTGCTACTCCGTAAATGGGAGCCATCCCCCCAAAATTTGGGGGGTGAGTAGGCGGCGTATGATTGAATTCGCTAAGAGAAAGCTGGGTGTTTGTGTCACCTTGAAAGAAAAACAAGTAGAGGCACTGACGGCAGCTTACAACGGCAGAGACTGTATTGCTGTTCAACCTACAGGCTATGGGAAAAGCTTGATATTTCAACTTCTACCATGGGTTCTGCAGAAGCGGCATGGCCTGGATATGCCTATGATAACTTTCGTTGTTTCGCCCCTGAATTCAATAATGCAAGACCAGGTTGTAAGTATTCATTTTAACAATGCTACAATTTTCCTCCTCTATTTATTTGTATCCAACTTTAGCTTCATTCAATCGTACACGTTTTATGGGTTGGGATAAGGCCTACTTATTAGAAAAAAAGAAAAAAGATTATAATAATTTTGTGGAAAAAAAACGTTACGAGTGGACGTGGGAGGAACTTAGCCTCAGACCTTGACATTTGCTTAGGTGGCAGTCACAAATGTTGATCATAATCGACACACACAAAGGCGCAACCTAGTCATGGTTCACAGTTGTTCAATACGGTACATAATATATCGGATGTCACCCACCTAAAAGTAAAACGCAAATTCGATTGGCCGAAGACTTCCGAACACCGCAAGCTACTTCACAAATACCATTAAAGAACATTTCTGCAAATGGCAGCTTTTCGCCCATTTACACATATACGTTATGCCACAAAAGTACCTCTATTCTCTGCCTGGTTGTCTGTGTGTTGCCCACTGGTCTTTGAAGTCGAAATAAAATGACTTTTGTTTACAGACGACGAGAGGAGATCCCATGATAGAGCAAACGTTTCAGAGCTGTTCGCATCTTGCTGGTTTCTGACGCCACGTGAACGACCATCTCTGTTTCTAACTGATGTGTACCGTTACTCGCACTTGTTCTCTGAATTGCCTCAGTTAGAATAGTTAAACATATGTACATAAACATACCGTCGGTCACATTTATGGTACAGCTGGCTGACACTGACAGCCATGTTGTCTGTCAAGCGAGTCACGTGTGTGGTCATATGATCACTTGGAAAATAGTCCCGGTCGAGCGAGTGATGTCATGTTGCCTCGCTTTGAGATTGGAGATTCAAAAATGTCACCAGTTTACATGAGAGTCGCTTTTGGTCTCCCGCGGGTAGACACGGCTCTCTTTGAGAATGGGGGCGGAAAAGCGATCGCGTTCGCGCATGCGCACGATTAATTTTCGGCACCAACTACTATTACTATTATTCTTTAACTGAACATGGAAATACCTTTGTTTAATATGAATGTTTTATGTTCTTATGATAAAAATTAACTTCATTTCACAACAAAAATCCGACCGAATCGCAATATTTCGTAACCGGCTCACTACATGATCGCCATACGCTCCCCTCGAATGGCTTTTTATGCGTTCTATGTGAGAGACCTAAGTTTCCGCCAATACGGGATTAGCCGAACGTGATATTGTTATTTTCCTTTTCCTTGGGCACAGTGGCCTTAGTTTTGGTGTGTGGCATATGCGTAGCCGCATAGTGAGCCTGGGAGAATTTGGTATCAATCGAATAAAGAAGGTAGGGAACTAAGATAAGAAAGGCGGGTGGAAAAGAAGAAATAGGTGAATTGCACAGGGGTTCACCAGGTTTAACTGTGGTAGTCCAAAAACAGACCAGAATGTACTCACGTTTCGTTCCCGATAACTTGCCCTGGTATTTCTACGTAATCTGGTGGACAGTAACCACAGTAGACTGGACAGTTTTCCCTGGCCCAACCCTCGTACACCCCTTGACAAGAAGTCTTCGCATAGTTATGACAGTTGGACAGCAAGTCTAGACACACTCCGGCTACAACAGTGAAATCCAGATAGCAATGAGTTACCTGGACATGGGTCAAATGGATGAAACAAATTAATCATTCAATAACTATCATGTCACACAGTTTCCAAGTGCATGTAAATAAGATATAATAAGGTTACCGTACCTTAAACATGTTAAAGGAATACTTACTTTATTTTATATAGGTTCCCATTACAAAGGTTAGACTCTTAAAGAAATATAACCAACTATTTTACTGTCGTTGAGGGCGATAGGCGATTATTTTTATTACAATTTGTGAAGTCATGATTCCGCTTTGAGGTTGACGTGAGCGCTGCCATGTTGCCTGTGGGATGACGTGACTGATGACGTCAGCTTTCAGGACAGTGCCACGGCTAACGCTTGATTTAGTTCCCCGTTCCAACTACGGACATTTGTATTACTCTGGGTCCGAGTTGTAAAAAAAACTCAAATCCCACGGGGGTAATTCATGAAAGAAAAGTGGCTTAGGTTATCTCCGCCAACTGAAGAATTTGTTTTCCAAGTTTTTCAACTGAGACTTGCTCGATTCAATTTGGACAAAATTGGAAGCTGAGCGGTACACTAAAAGAGCATCCTCCGCAATTGTGCAGTGATGCTTCTAAGTTTGTAAACATCTTCATGATTACACTTGAGCTACTACAATCAACTAGAACATCAATGGATTTACTGGGTTCCTTCTCGTGCGTATTACCGGCATGACCAACACGATCAACCTTAGATCTCCATGACGTTGTGAAGTATTTTCACTTCCGCTCATCTAAAACGCAGTGGTGCAATGGCGGCGCCCAGTGCACGAGTAGTATAGTCTCCGCATTTAAAGGCCCCTTTTCCAGGGAGATAACTCTTGGGGAGATGACGGGGAGTTCCGCCAGGGGGCGCCACCAGCTCAAGAGACCAAAAACTACCTCCAGCACAGAAGAGTTCCAATCTAGGGGGAGGTAACTCTGGGTGACTATAGTTCCGGCAAAGGGCCCCTGGGCATGTATTCTTTCGCGGTGATGCGGTCTGGCGGTAATGTGGTCGCGAAAGAAAGCTTCCGCGCAGAAAAAGTAGTCCCCAGACTTCAAATATGCTGCATGGTCCGATTGGGTCGAGTGAGGTATCAAAGTGAAGCATTCGTGAAGGGGCATCCAGTCATGGGTGGGGGCATGTAAAATTAGGATTGTTTTCCGAAAATATAAAAAGCGGAACTCGGACTTTACCCCTACAATAGGGGTCTGTATTATACAATATAAGGGAAAATGCCTGTATGGGGGGAGGGGTGGTCAAATTTTTTTGTGGGCTTTACTATGGCTTGTGGGGTCTCGTTTTTCTCGTCTCGCCAAGAAAATGACAATGGGAAGGGTCCTGAAGCGAAGCGGTGAAATTTTTGGGAAAAGACGTCACACACACGTTCATTGTGATATGGGTTGTTTGGTCTTGTTTTTCACGTCTCGTCATTTAGAACACGATGGGAAGGGTCCCGGAGCGAAACGGTGAAATTTTTGGAAAAGTACCATATAGCCCATATAGTCCCATACTGGCTATATGGGGGTATAGGTTCAACCTTCAAAATTCACACACGTTCATTGTGATATGGGCTGTTTGGATTTGTTTTTCACGTCTCGTCATTTAGAACACGATGGGAAGGGTCCCGGAGCGAAACGGTGAAATTTTTGGAAAAGTTCACCGAGGCCTGGGTAGGCCCATAGGCCTATACTGCATGGCTATAGGGGTATAGGCCCATACGTGGACGTTTTGGGGTCTAGGTGAGCCCCTAATGATCCTATGATGTCGTATGAGGTCTTATTTTGAAACTCTCGTGGAGGAGCATCCGGCTGGACTAATGGTTCGTCAGTTTTCAATAGTCTGCGCTGGCCGTAGTATAGAAAGCGGGCATTTTGGGTGGTATGTGGGTGTGTGTGTTGGGGTAGAGATGGACCGCTATGGGTTCGAATGGGTCGTGGAAGGTGTCAAAGTGAAGCTTGTGTGGGTTAGAGTCAGAATGGTGTGTTTTTAAGTGCAAGTCGCGTCAATCTGCGCATGCGCAGTTGGTTGTAGTAAGTAAAGTGGCCATTTTGGGGCAGTGAAGGATGGTATTTGGTGTAGAGATGGACCATCCTTGGTCCGAATGCATCGTGGGAAGTGTCATGTTGTAGCTCTCGGGGTGTACATCTCTATTTGAGGGATGTTCGCAGCATCTGTGACGTCATTGGTGACGTCATCAGTACGAGTAGTAGCGAAAGCGGGTATTTTGGGGCAGTGAAGGAAGGTATTTGGGGTAGAGATGGACCATCCCTGGCCCGAATGTGTCGTGGGAGGTGTCATTTTGTAGTTGTCGGGGTGCAGACCCCTATTTGAGGCATGTTCACGTCATCCGTGACGTCATTGGTGACGTCATCAGTAGGAGTAGTAGCGAAAGCGGGCATTTTGGGAAGTGAAGGAAGGTATTTGGTGTAGACATGGACCATCCTTGGTCCGAATGCGTCGTGTGAGGTGTTATCTTGTAGCAACGCCCGCCAACGCCAAGCTTAACGCTTCAACACCCTGGTGAAATAGCTCAGAAGTTCTGATTTTTTAGATATTCCATGGAATTGTCACTAATTCTTTGAAATGCAGTAACGCCCGTCAACGCTCGTAGTTACGCCTTAACGCTCTAACATAACGCCTTGACGCCATGATATAGACCGGAGAGAGAACAACAACAACAACAAGGATGACACATGCGAGAACAGCAACAACAACAACAAGTTTTTTTTTCATATAGTTTATTTTCCCCAATGTTACATCATACCCACGCTGGGGGAGCCGCGTTGGGTATGTTTACAACTCAAGAAAACTCTGGTCCAATCAGAGGCCACCATTTGCATCTGTTATATTCCTTCTTGTCCGTTAGATGTATTTTCGGTTGCTCTTGTCTGTCGCCATTTCAGAAAGTTCCATCTTTGCTCGGTGTGACCTAAGCGTCGTCGTCGGGCAGGCCTGGATATTCTTCGGGCAGCATGTCCTGAAACAGTTGTTTGCGCATTCTGATCGCATTTTCCAGGGCCTCGGTGGGTGGTAGTCCCATAGCCTCTTCCAAGTGACGCTTGGTCTTCATGATGGACCTGTGCGTGCGTCGCCTTTCATTTCAAACGGTAGTAAGGTATACTGTTCATAGATCGCCATGGCTGTTTTCCTGATGCGGGGGCGCATTTGGATGTACGCCTGTTGTAAATTATCCTCTCCGGCGTCCTCGATCGCTGCAGCGTAAGTATTGATAGCTGCTGTCACAATACGATCCCAGAAGGTAGGTTCTGCATCACTTTCCACGGCATCACTTTCCACGGACGTAGGCTGACCATCTGAGGTCAAGCTCTCCGTATCACTAGATAGACTCTCAGCAATCTCTGTTTCGGTATCAGTCGATACACTCTCAGCAGTCTCTGTATCAGCATCCGCCTCAACGGACTCCTCGGAGTCTTCAATCCCATGTATATTTTTCTGGTGTCGCATCATATCGTAATGTCTGGTGAACGTGCGTTCGCACTCAGAGCAAATATAAGCCATGTTGACGGTTGAACGTCGACTGTGCGTGTTTTTGGAAATACGCTTGCTTTTATAGACAGTAACGCCCATCAACGCTTAGCTTAACGCTTCAACGCCCTGGTGAATTAGCTCAGAAGCTCTGATTTTCATGGAATTGACACCAATTCATCGAAATGCAGTGACGCCCGTCAACGCCCGTCGTTACGCCTTAACGCCCGTCGTAACACCTTAACGCCCATCTCAACGCCTTAACACACTTTCTTAACGCTTTAATGTCGTTTAATGATGCGTTCGAACAAATGTTTCTTTTGTGCTATTGCTCTGACATACGCCGCTCTTCAGTTCATGCCCGAGGTTTTCAACATCGACGCTGTTCTTTCAATTTCCATATGGACTGGGTCCTTATCCAACAATTTCTTATGGGTCACGAGGTCGACATACCGCTGACGTAAAGCCCGTCGTAGTCTGGCTGCCAATTCGACCAATACATAAGGACTGATGAGGGACACATGTTCATTCTTATATGTACAGACACCACCACCAACACCACCACCACACACTACCACCACACACACACACACACACACTACCACCACATTCCACCACCACCACCACATTCCACCACGACCACGACCGGAATCCCTGCGCGCGCTAACAATACCGGATAAAAATTGCGCGCACAGAGACTGCTGAGAGTGTATCGACTGATACCGAAACAGAGATTGCTGAGAGTCTATCTAGTGATACGGAGAGCTTGACCTCAGATGGTCAGCCTACGTCCGTGGAAAGTGATGCCGTGGAAAGTGATGCAGAACCTACGTTCTGGGATCGTATTGTGACAGCAGCTATCAATACTTACGCTGCAGCGATCGAGGACGCCGGAGAGGATAATTTACAACAGGCGTACATCCAAATGCGCCCCCGCATCAGGAAAACAGTCATGGCGATCTATGAACAGTATACCTTACTACCGCTTAAAATGAAAGGCGACCGCACGCACAGGTCCATCATGAAGACCAAGCGTCACTTGGAAGAAGCTATGGGACTACCACCCACCGAGGCCCTGGAAAATGCGATCAGAATGCGCAAACAACTGTTTCAGGACATGCTGCCCGAAGAATATCCAGGCCTGCCCGACGACGCTTAGGCCACACCGAGCAAAGATGGAACTTTCTGAAATGGCGACAGACAAGGGCAACCGAAAATACATCTAACGGACAAGAAGGAATATAACAGATGCAAATGGTGGCCTCTGATTGGACCAGAGTTTTCTTGAGTTGTAAACATACCCAACGCGGCTCCCCCGGCGTGGGTATGATGTAACATTGGGGAAAATAAACTATATGAAAAAAAACCTTGTTGTTGTTGTTGTTGTTCTCTCATGTGTCATCCTTGTTGTTGTTGTTCTCTCTCCGGTCTATATCATGGCGTCAAGGCGTTATGTTAGAGCGTTAAGGCGTAACTACGAGCGTTGACGGGCGTCACTGCATTTCGAAGAATTAGTGACAATTCCAGGGAATATCTAGAAAATCAGAACTTCTGAGCTATTTCACCAGGGTGTTGAAGCGTTAAGCTTGGCGTTGGCGGGCGTTGCTACAAGATGACACCTCACACGAGGCATTCGGACCAAGGATGGTCCATGTCTACACCAAATACCTTCCTTCACTTCCCAAAATGGCCGCTTTCACTACTACTCCTACTGATGACGTCACCAATGACGTCAAGGATGACGTGAACATGCCTCAAATAGGCGTCTGCACCCCGACAACTACAAAATGACACCTCCCACGACACATTCGGACCAGGGATGGTCCATCTCTACCCCAAATACCTTCCTTCACTGCCCCAAAATACCCGCTTTCGCTACTACTCGTACTGATGACGTCACCAATGACGTCACAGATGCTGCGAACATCCCTCAAATCGAGATGTACACCCCGAGAGCTACAACATGACACTTCCCACGACGCATTCGGACCAAGGATGGTCCATCTCTACACCAAATACCATCCTTCACTGCCCCAAAATGGCCACTTTACTTACTACAACCAACTGCGCATGCGCAGATTGACGCGACTTGCACTTAAAAACACACCATTCTGACTCTAACCCACACAAGCTTCACTTTGACACCTTCCACGACCCATTTGGACCCATAGCGGTCCATCTCTACCCCAAACACACACCCACATACCCCCCCAAAATGCCTGCTTTCTATACTACGGCCAGACTGCGCATGCGCAGACTATTGAAAACGGACGAACCATTAGTCCAGTCGGATGCTCCTCTACGAGAGCTTCAAAATAAGACCTCATACGACATCATAGGATCATTAGGGGCTCACCTAGGCCCCAAAACGTCCACCCCGTATGGGCCTATACCCCCATAGCCATGCAGTATAGGCCTATGGGCCTACCCAGGCCTCGGTGAACTTTTCCAAAAATTTCACCGTTTCGCTCCGGGACCCTTCCCATCGTGTTCTAAATGACGAGACGTGAAAAACAAATCCAAACAGCCCATATCACAATGAACGTGTGTGAATTTTGAAGGTTGAACCTATACCCCCATATAGCCAGTATGGGACTATATGGGCTATATGGTACTTTTCCAAAGATTTCACCGTTTCGCTCCGGGACCCTTCCCATCGTGTTCTAAATGACGAGACGTGAAAAACAAGACCAAACAACCCATATCACAATGAACGTGTGTGTGAATTTCCCAGGTTGGACCTATACCCCTCACAGCCAGCCTATAGGCCTATATACAGACCTCGGTGACTTTTCCCAAAAATTTCACCGCTTCGCTCCGGGACCCTTCCCATTGTCATTTTCTTGGCGAGACGAGAGAAACGAGACCCCACAAGCCATAGTAAAGCCCACAAAAAAAATTGACCACCCCTCCCCCCATACAGGCATTTTCCCTTATATTGTATAATACAGACCCCTATTGTAGGGGTAAAGTCCGAGTTCCGCTTTTTATATTTTCGGAAAACAATCCTAATTTTACATGCACCCACCCCATTGACTTGATAGGCAGGCCCCAATAAGCCCGGGGACCGATATTAGCCCTTTTGGCTAGGGTTGATAGGTGTTTTCCCCTATTTTAGGGGTAAAGTCCGTATTCCGCTTTTTATAGTTTCGGGAAAAATCCTAATTTTACATGCACCCACCCCATTGACTTGATAGGCAGGTCCCAATAAGCCCGGGGACCGATATTAGCCCTTTTGGCTAGGGTTGATAGGTGTTTTCCCCTATTTTAGGGGTAAAGTCCGTGTTCCGCTTTTTATAGTTTCGGGAAAAAATCCTAATTTTACATGCACCCACCCATGACTGGATGCCCCTTCACGAATGCCTCACTTTGATACCTCACTCGACCCAATCGGATCATGCAGCGTATTTGAAGTCTGGGGACTACTTTTTCTCCGCGGAAGCTTTCTTTCGCGACCACATTACCGCCAGACCGCATCACCGCGAAAGAATACATGCCCAGGGGCCCTTTGCCGGAACTATAGTCACCCAGAGTTACCTCCCCCTAGATTGGAACTCTTCTGTGCTGGAGGTAGTTTTTGGTCTCTTGAGCTGGTGGCGCCCCCTGGCGGAACTCCCCGTCATCTCCCCAAGAGTTATCTCCCTGGAAAAGGGGCCTTTAAATGCGGAGACTATACTACTTGCACGCCGTGGCGAGAATCAAATACTCAATATTTCTTTTATCTCGCATTCTATTAACATACATGTAAGTTAGCCTTCTTGACTTTCTACATGTATATATAGTGGTACAGTAGGCCTACAACAATGGTAACTGAGTCGGTATACTGCGAGGATGTTGTATATAAATGCTAGGCCTTCCACATATTTTTGAGGATGTTTCTGTCCAAAACTCTTGAATATGATAGTCGACTCACCCTGGCACTAAAGTGATGACTGAAATCGTTAGATTCCGACCCGTTCTTACAAACGATATGTTAGGTGTACAAAGTCCTTAGACATATTACTGTACAGGGAAGAGTAGTTCGCTATGCCAAGGTTTTAATCAGAATTATCTAATTCAGATGCCGCGAATGTGAATTGACGGGGAGAAATTCATCTAACGTCTATTACACATTTGCAGAGAAGAAACTTTCCAGTTTGATTGGTTCGGCTTATGTGCTAGATTTTCAAACATTCTATCTGAGAAAAGCGATGTTTTCTTGAGTTTAACCCTATCTGGCCTGGGCGATTTGGCGTGTACCGCAGCCTCGGGGCGGAAAGTGCCACCCTATATATTTTCGCTATCGCTAAGGCTAGAGGGCTGAAACTTACCACACTATATCTTTGGGTCAAGCTCTACAAGAAAATGTAAAAATAATCCATGATGACGTCACTGTGACGTCATTTTCAAAAGCATTTTCGGACGATTTTTCAGTCAGAATTTTCGATTTTTTTATTTTTGTTTTTTCTTCGTAAGGGGTGCATGCAAATAGTCTCAAAATGACCCCAATATGATAATCTAAAAAGTCACGGTGTTTCAGCTCTCATTTTTTTGTCGTTCCTGAGATAGGAGCAAAAAACCAACAGGGGGTTTCCGCACCCCCCGGCCAGATAGGGTTAAAACTCAAACACCATCGTCTGTTTAACAGCGTGATACATTTAAAAGTTGCTTATATGCGTCTGTAAGACGATATTATTTGTAAATGTGCCATATCATAGATTGATTACGGAAATGAACTAGGGATAACTCGTTAACACTATATTGAATAATTATAAACAAAACCATCCAGTCAAACTTACGCGTGGTCGACATTGGTGATGGTGTTGTCATCGTTGCTCTAGTTGCCGGGAGTGATACATCAGCTAAAAATACCAAGAGGCTCAATAAAAGTATTGATGATTGGTAAGATTTACATGTATATGTTGGAGGATTGTTTTCCTATTATGAAAAAGAGTGTAAAGGTAAATGCTGAAATCGAATATCAAATTCGCCATGGAACGCAGCAGGAATAGCTTACCCTTTCTAGGCATATTGATAACTAAAGAAAACAAAACAAACTATATTTAGTACCCGATTTGTATAATAAACCCAAATCTGAGCTTAATGAACTAGACAAAATTCTGGTAAGTAGGGGTTTCCGAAAGAGATAATCAAGACCAGTCTGGATACAGTGAAATAACATGGATAATCTCTCTTTTATTTATCTCTTTGTTTTTAAACGCCTTGAATCACTTCCTTCGGGGTTGTGGTTTTGTAGCCTGAATATCAAATCCAACTACGATGGCCTGACAGTTCGAGTTGATTCAATCCAGACATCCGAAGACGACTGAAACCGACAAGAGAGTGGCGTATGCATACGCATCTTCATTTTATCCAGCCAATTTCTACGTTCCCACTTCGAACCTGCCTTGATTTATCTGACCCTTTCAGTGTTCAAAGTCCGAGGTGTAAATTTCACCTACTAACGACAGAAGAACCAATAAGAACGTAAACATCGATTGCGAGTGAAGTCACGTAGAGTGACATCATCCTCTATTTAGCGGCGTCTTTCCTCCTAATAAGGTGCCCACTATTTGCCAGTCAATAATACACACTTAGCCCAGAAGGTGTAAATTACACCTCTACGGGGTGTAAATGGCTTGTCCCAGGGCTAACACCCTTTTGGGTGTGAATTAACACCCTCTCCGAAAGGTGTAAATTTACACCTTCGTGAAAAGGTGTTAAGTTACACCTTTTTTGCTCACATTACACCTTCCATGGGTGTTCATTCACACCTTCTGAATAAAATTTGCACCTTCCAGACAAATTTATAAGCATATTTTGGGGGAACCCAGGGGTGTTTATTTACACCTTTTGACCACACTAAACCTTTCAGTGGTGTTAATTTACACCTTTTCAACACAATTACACCTTCTTGGGGTGTTCATTCACACCTTTTAGGCAAATTTGAATCATCTAGGGGTGCTAAAATACACCTTCTGGTGATCATTCCATCTTCCAGGGGTGTTAAATCATACCTTATTATTAAGAATTACACCTTTTGACTGAGATTACACCCTCTTGGGTGTTTATTTACACCTTTTGGCCGCATTTAAACCTTATAGAGGTGCTAAAATACACCTTCTGGAGATGATTCCATCTTCCAGGGGTGTTAAAACACACCCATTTCGTGAGAATTACACCTTCAAAAGGTGTTAATTTGCACCTTTTTAGTGAGAATTAGTGGTGTTCGTACCACCCAGTAATGGCTCTTGTTCGAGGTACACAATAACAACATTAACACAAAATATATGTATGATATATTTTATTAAGGAAATCACAAAAAGCACATTTACATTGGTCTTTTCATGTTAGCCCTCCCTGATATCATAGTTCACTCTCAATCCCTGAAAGCACAAAGTTCAAACGATTAAAAATACAAGCATCCCAACCCACACTAAATTGAGCACGTTATGTTCATGTCACTTATGCCTCCAACTTTCACCCGCCTACAGTCTGTGACCGAAAATAGAAAACTTTGAGAGTAGGGTATTACAGGTAACAAAAATGGCAATGCCACTGGGTGGGGGAGTTGTTTGGGGGGGGAGGGTGGAGTGGAGTGAGGATAACTGTCATGGAATGCTTTTGTACATAACCTGCTGGGGTGTCCTGGCCTCTGAGACCGAAAATCAAAAACTCTCAGAGAGTAGGGTTTAACAGGTAACAATAAGGGCAATGGCACTGGATTGGGAGTTGAGGGGGGGGGGGACAAGCAGTAAAATATACACATTAATATGTGTCCGAATGTTCATAGCGGGTTTTATTAGAAGGCGACAATTTTTGGGACTACTTTCAACAGGGCAGCCACCTACTTTGCTCAGTTGTCTGTATTACTCAATGTTAAATGCCATAAGAATTGCCTGCTACTTTGGTGAATTGCCACCCACTTTAAAAGTTAATGAAACACTTACATAAGTATGATAAAGAGTCATGGTTCAAGAATGTTTTTCTGTAAGTGAGAAGTAGCTCTTACTGCTCCTGTAACTTTGTCACCGTCCTGGTAGCGGTAGGTCTTGGCCGTGTATAGGACAACTTCAGAAAAGGCAGTTCGAGTTATGTCAAGGAGTTGTTTATAACTTTCACGTTGTAGCGTATATTAAAAAACCACTATGCGACGAGCAGGCATTTCAATCCCAGCAGGAGATCTGTCGTATCCAAACGCTTCTGCTTCTCCACATAGACAGAGATGGTATCCGCGGTCTCTATATTGGAACCCTGGTGGACAATAATTGGTGTCCTGGAGTTACCTGAAAGTAACATAAAAGATATATAAGCATATGGGATTGGTAGTATTGTTCAATCATAATCTTTTACCATCATGACCATTGAGTCTTCTGAATTATACGTTGAATGTCCCAAAACCTTTTATTCTGCCTGCGGATGTAGTAATAAATCATATCGTGTGTACAGGTAGGTGTCAGTTTGTACGCTAGACAGGTTTAAGAAATATCAAACCAGGCCAAATTCCAATTCGAACCAGCATCGCTCATTACTAAGTTATATATATTCATACAAGTAATATAGGAGAAAAGAGAAGAAATGCAGTTTCCGCCTTCAATACCCTAAAGTTCTTACTTGTATACTCATCGACGTTGTATGTTAGATCTATGTGATTAGCATCAGGAACTATATCGATTACACTCGTGAAGAATTATTCACTTACTTCTTTTTGGATCAGCATGGTTAGGTCTTCCTTGAAATGGCCCACAATGACTGGCACCACGGCAATGGCCAGTTGATCTGTATGAGAAAAAGAATCCATATTAAATTAAATGATGAAAAATACATCTTGACAGTTCCATCCAGCCTCCCCGCCCCCATCATTTCTTTTGCATTCAATGGTTGAATTGAATTGAATTGATTTAAATTACAATAAACAACCCATTCAGGGATAAAATGTGTAAGAAAGTGGTATTTTTATTTGGCAAACAATTGTTTGTCCAGTATTCCAACATCTACGAACTGGTTGGTCGATTCATAATATATATACCTTCTAAATAATTCATGTCAAACTTAATCTGCATTATGTCCTGCCCATCCAAGTGAAAATCATGCCGATCAATAGATTACTGCATTTTTGCATGTTTGCAAAATACTCACACTTTTTATCATCTTCTTCCAATGACGGATTTTCCTTCAGCGTCCTTAAATCCTCCTGTTGTTGTTTTGAAGCCAATACGTTGAACACTGCTGACGTGTATTTCTTCATGCTTCCAATTAAGGAGCTCTTTATCAATGTCCTTCCCCACAAGTGTGTCAAAGTCTCTTAATAACTGGAAACAGAAGAAACCAAATCCAATTAGTATTATGTTGTTAGAAACCCATTCAGTTTTAGAAGGCTCTTTATGAATTTGTGTATCATCTTCCAATATCTGACCAAAAAGTTTTTTTAACCACGAATAGCTTTAATAATTAGATAATCATTATATTTCTTATCGTCTTATACATTAAAGTTCCATTTTTATTAACTGGAAATATACACAGAAACCAATAGTAAATTTATGTTTTGAAATGTCAATCTCACAATGTAAATGATACTTATCACCTTATACATTAAAGTTCCATTTTTATTAACTGGAAATATACACAGAAACAAAGAGTAAATTTATGTTTTGAAATGTCAATCTCACAATGTGAATGATACTTATCACTTTATGCATTAAAGTTACATTTTTATTAACTGGAAATATACACAGAAACAAAGAGTAAATGTATGTTTTGCCTGCTGTAAACGGTAGACTGAATTAGGCTAATCGGATTATAAAGACGCACGGTCGATCGTCTAGCCTCGCCAGGGTCCGGTTATATGGGCGGTGTTAATAAATATATACGACTACTCCCCGTAGTTAACCCAGACGGAGACTGTTCGCGACTGAACAATTAAATAAAAAAAGGACAAGTGAAGTAATTTTCACATTCTTTTTGCGATGGTTCTAGACCTTTTCCCAAAATATTGGAGGACACAATAATACATACATAATACATCGATAATATTTCTAAAAGATTGAACTATATTTCACGTCAGTAACTTCATTAAATCATTCGTCTGATATGAGCTGCCTGTCCAGTGCCGACTGTATTACTGTATTGTATTTTCCCCAAGTGTCCGAAAAATCAATATTTAATCACTACCAAAACACAAGCCTTGTCCTTAACAGTAAAGGAGTTGTCTCCTCGGGGTTCTTCAGGGGATATCAAAGCTCATGATCCGAGAGGCGGACCTACCGAACTCACAGAGGCATTCTCAAAAAATATCCAAGCTTACGTTCCGCTATTATCTCACCTGGCCCCGACAAATCGGCCCCTCGGGTCAGATATCAAACTGTGTATGACATGAGCCCTATAATCCCTCGCATTATGTATAGGAGTCCCACCAGGGACGTCCCAGGGAGTACCGATATGGCCAGGTCGGTATATAGCGGTAAGGTTTTGAAGCCTGCATGTTGTTCTAAACATCATATAATTCTGCTTTCATATTAATAAAATTATATGTATAAGGGTAAATAGTACCTCAAAATATCCCAAGCATATCGTTCCATGGTGATCCAAGTGTTCCACTGGGCGTTATTAACTATTCCTATTACACTGTGTACCAAAATTCACTATAAGTATACTGCATTAAACTGAGCAAAGCTATCATTGCATAAATTTATGCCGCCATATTGGATTCGCATTCAGGCAAATGAACTCCAACTTTTTATGTGAGCTGAGCATTTTGGAGCACATTTCCAACAGTGACGTGTTCGAGGTAGTTGCACTCCTATCTAACGAAGATAATATTAACAAATATGTGCGAATATAGTGGGTTAAATCGTCACGATTTCGCAAAGTTTGAAACAAGACTTACCCGAAGAAAATCAAACCGCCCTCCATTTTCGCCCACGTGATCCGTGTACGCATGCGCATTGACTAGTATCATTTATAACCTGGTTCCCGAACACAATGGTATAGGTAACAAGCACTTACATAATCGGGGCACCAGGCTAACAAGGTCTGACTCGTTTCTATCTCATTTTGGGGCCTTCTATTGATGACATTCAAATAGAATTTCTATATTTTTAAGCGTCTATATTATTAAGGGTCAAACAATCTGTCTGAGCAGATTATATTAATCAAATTTGGCAAAAGTGTATGTTATCATAGCACCGTATTTTTCGCATGTATTTTTTTTATTCGACAAAGTTTCGAGCTTGTTCTGTTCTGTTGACAGAAGGTGAATGAAACACCGTGAGCAAAAGAAAATACTCAATCGAGTCACAAGTTTAGCTCAGTTGAAACTATGTTTCGATAACTGATTCCGACAGTATAAAAAATATATTCTCCGGTATAAATTATCTGTAAGATGTAACATTTTCTTCACCCTCTAAATACCTGTTTACATGTATCTCCTTTCTCCGACCTGGGTTAACAGGGGCAATTATATTGTACAAATATTAAAAAATATGACATATTTACCTGGAGGGTTACGTCGTTAATGCCAATTAGATCAGCTAAGGTAGCATTCTCTGAAATGTGATCTTTAAGGTCCGACAGGCTGGGAGTTGCAAAAGGTCAAGCGATTTTCTTTCGGTTCTCACCGATCAACAGCAGGCAAGTCGCCATCTCGCAAAAAGTCCACTTCGATGCATAGAACGAGCGACGTGAAAAACGGCTGTGTGCAATTTATCGTAATGGAAGTTTGTTTTGAAGTAATATCGCGTCGGCTTATATTGGAAATGGTGGACAGCATGAGAAGCGAAGCCATGCTTATTTACAAATTCATGAACAATAGAAGCGATGCATATATTGTTAGGCATTGGCAGAATAAACTCAATAACTAATTGAGCAATAGAATCATCACCGATATGTATAGTTTAACCAAACCTTTGCGTTAGCGTCAAAGAGATATGAGATAATGGCAGGCCGCGGATTATGATTATGGTGTGTTAAAAGGAGTCGTTTCCGGACAGGATGGTAACCATTACTTTATCAAGTAATAATTTGTGACGATAATCGCACAATTGTTAATGAGTAACATGCACAACAAGCTGTCATGATTATCACTTCGAACCGTTTAGTCCATTTCACACCTTCCTGTCTCAGTGGGTCAATCATGGCCTATAATTTGTACAGCTTCCGTTGTATTCACTGCTTATTGTGCAAATCCCCCATTGAAATGAAGTTGAAAATCACTTTATCTGATAGCTAAGCAGTTATCAGAACTGTAGATATCGATCTGATAACTTCTTACATTGGTCGACAAACAACGTGTTTTTTATATACTTGATATTCAAATTCCCAGAACGCCACCCCCCACCCCCCCCCCCTCTCCGCGCCCTGTAGTCTTGGACTCAACCTTGAGTGAGAACACTAGGTCGCCTGTTCAATTTTCACTCCCTCGTAAAATCGACTGGGGGATTGAATCTTATGGTCTGCAGCTCGTTTTTTTTATAATATTTCCGTTGAATTTTTGCTCAAATGTTAGGGACACTGGTCAAATTGTTAGATCCATTGATTTAATTTTGTGTAGAAAGTTGGGGTGCTTGAAAATTTTGATGGTTTATCGTAAGCATGACAAGGAAATACATTTCCTCAACATAGAAATTAAGTTCCAAATGTGTATGGAAAATTAAATATTTACACCTTTTTAACACCTTTTAATAAATTTACACCTTTACGGGTGTAAAATCGGGGTTAGAATCAATCTTCATACATTTGCACCTTTCCTACACCTTATTTACACCCCCTAAAGGTGTAAACATGAACCCAGAAGGTGTAAACGTTTGATTTACACCTTTTTTGCACCTTTTCTACACCTTCTGAGCTTAGAGTGTATAGAGCGTTATTTGGGTCATCTCAATAAATCAACCGACTCGTTTAATCACTGGGTAAAGTTGGCTCCTGACCTTCCTTGAACAAACTTTTAGCTCAAACCGTCATACCACACCTCGAACACTGATTCGGACCTCGATAAAAACAAGATCATGAAATCACCGCTCGTCTAACAGATATCTTTACAAAGACGTCGACGACGACGGTGTTGGATTAAATTGGATTTCTGTACCTGTCACCTACACTTGTATACTCCGCTTTAGTAGTTTCTGTGTCGTTGTTGGGGAACAGTCCTGCTCATGGATATGTTCTCTCACTACACAAGAATGTGTTTAGAACGACACTTGTGTTAATATTTTCGTTCATATTTTGAGCTGGCCCAGTGGGTGAACATGTCTGAGATTCGTCTGTCAATTTGGTAACTGAAAAAGTATCAACGTTTTTTGTGCAAATCGTTTTGGAATGTATCGGATCCTGAAAGGCCGGGGCGAGCTAATCCCCCCCCCCCCCCCTTTGTGGTCAGGGAGCCAAAAAATCACTCGCTATATCTTTGTACCAAGTTCAAGAAAATGCAAAAATGAATCCAAGGTGGCCACAAAACTGACGTCAGATTTTTTAAATCTCATTTTTCCATTTTTTTATTGATGCAATTTCATGCTCTGAATAGTAAATGTTATATCGCTCATGTGCAGTGTGACGTCATCATGTCATCATGTCTAGTCCGTCCATAATACGAAAGTAGGGCACCAAATTCAAAAAGACAATCATAGAGGCTTGTTTCCTGCAAGAAAGAAGCGTCAACAGTTTTCAATGATGCCGGCAAGACATCATGATGTTCCAAAAATATCAAATCCGTATCGCTGATCAGTATTCTAATAAATCACATCCCAGCGCACCAGTCAGATACATGGGTTTGGACGTAGCGAAATAGATTCGGGGCCATGCGGATATGTATCGCCAAATTTGAGAAACTTTGAGTGGAGGCGCTTGGTGGAATAGCCCTGTTTTATAAGTTTCTGCAACAATGTTTTGTGACGTTGGTTAAAATCATCACATTTAAACAGGATCTAGCAAATGCTACTAAGCGAGATATGTATACGCCATATGCAGGTCCCACTGGAATATTACTATCCAAAAAGGGATAGTTTACGATGTCGAAATCGTAATCATCTCTTTTGTCATAAAGTCGACGAGAGAGAATGCCCGCTTCATTTTTATAGAGTTATAGATCTAAATATGATGTGCCTGTAGGGCTATCTGTAGTTTCCTTCAAATCCAGTGAAGGTGGATATATATCCTTCACTGCGTCATTTATATAGCGATTATCCACAGTATAAAAAAAAGTATAGCTTTTACAATAAAAGCCTCTCTCAGACATAAATCTTCACATGAATCATTTTTTGTTCTTCGGATGAATGATGCTGTCAGAATATTGGCCTGTTGGGTCTGGTGATGTGCGACTTATAAACGAGGGCTATACCCCCAAGCGCCCCCAATCAAAGTTTTTTTTCCAAATTTGGGTATATATATATATATATATATATATGTTAAAAAATCATGACGAAATCAATTGGTTTGATTTCTGGCTAACTAGTTTCACTGCGTCTATATGTCGCGTGTTGATCTATGTCCTTACGTTTGGCAACTTGTGTCTAATTTCACTAAAACTGAGGCTAGGGGGCCATAGGAACCCCAAGATCTTCATGTTGTTCATATGAACCACCACAACCAAACTGTGACCCAGATAAATCGTTCGCTTGATAGCGACCTTACAAAGAAAATCATATGGATTAAGATCAGCGATATGGATTTAATATTTCTGGAACATTATGATGGCTTACCCGCATCATTGAAAACTGTTGACCGCTTCTTTCTCGCAGGACACTAGCCTATATTTGTGTACACTATGATTTTTTGTTTTCTTTTTTTTAATTAATTTTGTGCTGATGCTATCATATGAAATAGGTTTTTGGATTATGGACACAGAATTGTTTTGATGGACGAAGGCTGCATAATGAACGACGGACTAGACACTTGTATTCTTGTCAACACGTCGACATCTTTTTCCACTATCATATGTTGCACTTATTTCGCTATCTGTTTATATTGCATTTAATGCAAATATACCTCAATATAATAACATACAATGTCAAAAAGATTTTGTTCTTAATTTGTTGTCGTTAGGGAGAACTAGAAACTTGTGGGTTCCTGCTCAGGTTAAAAAAACAACTGAATCTTGATACCCCAAATATTTACTTCCGCGTTGTCAAATAAAAACTTAATAACAAATATTATCTCGGGATTCCTCTGTTGTATAGATATAGGTATGACATAGTTCACTGGCAGAGTTACCTCACATGATTAAAGTAAGAGAAAGTCGATTCCGGAAAGCATATAATCTAGATAGTACGTGTAAAGCCGTGTGGACAGAGCAGTGAAAATATGGTCTACTCATTCCACAGATTATCTTCCCTACTCCACCTGGTCAGTTTGCTTGTGTTGATTCCCGTTTCGCTGAAGTATGGTAAGTAGACAAAAAAGAAATTATGTTCATTATTATATGATCAAAGTCATTCAAACATTGTTACTATCACAGCTGCTATTAAGAGTATAAAATACAAGCGTCTAGGCTGTCATTCAATATTCAACCATCGTTAATTAAAGAATTTCCGCGTCCATAACCCTAGGGTCTAATTTATATAAAAGCATTAGCACCAAATTTAAAAAAAAATCATAATATACATAAAAACAGGCTAGCTCCCAGCAAGACAGAAGCAGTCAACAGTTTTCAGTGAATTCCGTAAGACATATATATTTGTATATGAAATCTCAAATATACCGCTGTCCCAGATTCAAAACAACAACAACAACGCGCACATCACTAGCCCATGCATAAGAGAAATTCTATGTGAATAATCAAACACCTATTTTCGCACGACAATATTAGCACCAGAGTCGAAAGAGGCAATAATGCAAATATCAATGACCATAAACTAGTTCCTTTCCGAAGAGAGAATTATACACTTATATGTACATACAATACGGCTACCCCAAATTCATCCAGAATTGATCGAATCCCCTAAATGTCAAGTAGAACTTTGCTTCATGAAATCTTCAAAAAGGCGTGAAATAAAGCTTAGGATTTGTAGAACACTCCGTGATTTGTTGGAGGAAACGATCAATGCTTTTATGTTTATGTGACAAAGTGGAACAGATCGGGAAATTGTTTTCTACGGTATGTAAATAGACTAAACCGTTGCGGAGATACTTCAGTTTCAAGTCAGTAATCTGTTGTTAAAGGGGAACCCCAGTAGAAATCAAAACCTTTGGGAGAGGGATAGGTTGCTGTCATCTTTATTCTTAGAAATTTGCCGCTCGTTTCGTCAAAGTGTTCCTAGTCCAATTAAAAAAACTTGGTATGCAAATTAGTTTTGCTGATGTCACTTGATGAAGATATCATTTTGCCCGGCATTAACATTATTTTTGCAAGTTACTGGATATCCCTTCTTTGTCTTAAAGGAATAGTAAACTCTGCATAAACTCGTGCTCGGCATGACAGAATTATGCCATCAGATTCCTAAAACACCGGTAGAAAAAAAATAGCAAAATTCTACAGCTGAGTAAACACCACTTTTATCGTTCACACTTTAACACTTCATGATCTGTGACATGTTGGAATGACTGTGACGTTTGACGGCATTCGCAACTTCTCGGGGATCTCCGGTTTGAGATGTCCCTCGAAGGCCATTGACGCCATATTGGACTAGAGCGTGGCCACGTGTGTTTCGGTCTGTCAGGGAACTGTCAGTGACGTCACGGGAATTATATCTTGCCAATACGTGGCGTGTGTACCATTTAAACTGATGGTTTTCTATTGAAACGTGCTTCGAATGAAAAGAATAAACAGTTTTTAGAATATCTGACGTAAATCAGAGACTCGCAGGGAAATATTTGCTGGTCGGGGATTAAGGCTTCCGCGAGAGTGATTGGGTTTCGGAGCCATGCGTATTAAACCGTTCCGGCGCGTCACATCTGGAGATTCATAGGAAATTCATGTTGTCGTCCCCCGAGCGTAGAATCGGTCCCCTTCGTAGATTTCCGCTCGGGAGTTCCGAATGGTTTGACGGGTCATACCGTTTTCATGTAGATGGCGCTGCGGCAAATATTCAGTTCTCATCCGGACTCTTTTCCATAAGGTAAAGCATTAAACAATAACAACGGCAGCATTTATAGCAGCGTTTCTTCTACCACTGTCGGGTGATGTGGCCTGATTTTCCTGCCTCAGAAAAAGAGCTCGTGAAATCATATGTACAATGACACATGTAAACCCATAGGAAACATGTGACAATGCTGCGGGCCTCTGATATATAGAGAAAGAGAGAAGGAACGAAACAGGAGTCCAGCAAAACTGCCGAATAACCCCTAATAAAGAAATTTTGCCACCAAAAATTCACCCAAGTCTTCCTAATATATTAGTTAGTGCTCACGAACAGCTGTTCCGATCATATCCCGTTCTCAGCTCGAGTTTTTATCGATCTTTTCAAAGTCGTCCAGTAGCCCTTTTTCCTGAGACAGGCGCCATTTTCAACTGCTCCGGGGACGTGGTTTGACCTAGATCGTTCGCCAGAGGTCGCTACGTATTCGCTTGACCTTAAAGTTCTAGCCAATCAAACAATAACGCGGCAGTTTCGAATGAATGAATTTCACATGGGGTTGTACTACAATCGATTAACATTTTACGTTATTTGCCCTGGTACATCATCATGGAAGACGACATTGGAATTAGTGTTTGGTGAGATTTATACTATACACATGTAGAAATACTTTTTAAATGTCTACTGTGCTAGGACTACGTTGATACAATTTTCAGAGGAGTACCAACGTAAGTTACGTAGCGACCTCTGGCGAACGATCTAGGTCAAAACACGCCCCCGGAGCAGTTGAAAATGGCGCCTGTCTCAGGAAAAAGGGCTAGTGGACGACTTTGAAAAGATCGATACAAACTCGAGCTGAGAACGGGATATGATCGGAACAACTGTTCGTGAGCACTAACTAATATATTAGGAAGACTTGGGTGAATTTTTGGTGACAAAATTTCTTTATTAGTGGTTATTCGGCCGTTTTGCTGGACTCCTGTTTCGTTCATTCTCTCTTTCTCTATATATCAGAGGCTTGCAGCATTGTCACATGTTTCCTATGTGTAAACCTGTATATCAATTCGACATTCATATATCACGATTCTCATAATCGTATCCCTCATAAGCGTAAAGAAAGGTCCACAGATCTGGATGATGGTCCTGTTGGAGTCCCAAATAGCGATTTCAGACCGTCTATCTGTACTTATGTGAGACGGCTGTTTCAATCTTTATGAGATGCTTTGAATAATAACAAACTTCATGAGTTCAAAAAAACTGTAGGCTAAACTCATCCGAACAACCAAAAAACGTTTCTATCAAGCCATGATCAGGCGATGTAGAATCGGCCATACACGATTAACTCACGAACATTTACTAAAAAAAGAGCCAATCCCAATGTGTATTCCATGCCATCAAGATCTCGCGGTGAAACATATTCTTATCGAATGCACATATTTTAAGATTGTAAGAGATGCTTTTTATCGAGCGACTAATTTGGAAGATGTTTTTAGTCCGGTGAGGGAGGACTGCATCTTGGGTTATTTGAGAGAAATCGGTTTGTTACATAATTTTTAATGGATTACTAAAGTTAGTGACTTGAGTACTTAGAATTTTGTTTGGTCGTCGCTATATAGCTGAAATATTGCTGAACGCGACATTAAACCTTAATTTTGTCTCTCTCTCTCTCCTGTTCAAATCACCTAGAAATGTAATGGACCATGCATTACTGATGATCAGAGATCGTACTTTTATCTTCATGAAAGCATATTTAGAGGCTGTCAGCATAATGTAACGTGGTCGAATTTGTAGGCTGTATAGCACATTTTTTTGAATGGGAGTACAGATAGTAAAAACGCCATGTGAATAATAGTGCTTGAAACTAGTTTTGAAAAGGTTATATAATGTACTAAATGAATATATCGCATCTGAGGCGATTGTGGTTTTATAATGACGACATGAAAACGTCATAATGTAACAGCATTATTCAATATCATTATCGCCCTCCTTGGAACTTCACTAACAATGTCATGAATAATCACATATTTTCAGTTCAAATAGAGATGTATTGAACATGCATTACTGATGATTGAAGGTCATTTTTTATCCTCGTGAAAACAACTAGCGGTTGTCAGCATAATGTAATCTTTGTCGAATGTCTAAGCACTATTACAATTCTGGAAAGGAGATATAGAAAATCACCATATAACTAGTCAAATACGGTATAATACTGCTGGAAATGCTATATAATCTATTAATTAAATATGTCATATTTTAACATGTTTAGGGCGATTACGACTTCATGATTGTTCAAAATATTTTCGCCAAACGCTGAATTCTATGATCAACATAATAAATAATCGAGTTAATTTTGCTCAAATCATCTGGAAATTTATTGGACATGCATATCGGATGACCGAGGTTATTTTCTGAAAGATGTTTTAGAGGTTGTCTGCATAATGTAATGTGGTAAAATTCCCAAGCATTCGCACAACACTGGAATGGGGGTACAGATATCAAAACACCATGTGAGTTGATTTTGTACTTCAAACTATAGCATATGTTGGTATTTTAAGGTTGAATATTGAACTATATGACTGTATCACAATTAAACATATTTGCGGTGATTATGATGTCAAAATGAAGTCCTATTGTGATACCATTGTTCAAATTGATCATAATTAGATTTTTTTCATTTGTTTCGGGACGGAGTTAAGTACTGTGGATAATTGAATGCAGCACTTTATTAGTAAAAGTGAAGACATTTTCTGGTCGTATCTCATCAGTCACTACTTTATATCAAGCAGGTTCCATCACATAATGCGATCAAAACATTTTTTTTAGACTTTGGTTCAGTTGGCTGATCCACTATCAGGCTATATTATGAGTGACGTCATCACGACGTCAGATTCACGTACCAATTTCATATATATCCGCCAAAATATCTAATGACAACAAACATGTTACATTGTGATGAAATAATAGACTGGGAAAAATTATAACATTAACCCTACACCCAATCTTTATGACTCAACATTGAAGGTTAGATGTACCTCAATTTAAAGGGTTCAAGATGGAAAACACGACGTACAATCAAGCGCTATTCGGCAAGCAATAAGTTGGACTTTCAGAAAAAAGATTGTCTACAAAATTCATCAGAGAGAAGGGGGATTATGGCTAGCTCAAATTCTATATAGTTTTGCGTATAAATGTCAATGTAAATTTTGTCAAAGGCCCAGTTTTCAGACACGCGATTGGATACACGACTTATCAAATATAAATAAATAAAAATGTGGTACATACCCTATATTTTATATTTATTCTTCACATTTTACCTTATTGCACTTAATTGTTAACGAAACTAATTATTGTCCGGTCTTTGACGATGTTAATCGGCATCATTTAGTAAAAGAAAACTTTCTTCACTGAAGACAGACTAATAATTCTCGGATACTGTGTTTAATCACAATAGATCAGTGAACTTCAAGTTTGTGTCGGCCAGTGCCAATTTGACTGATACCAGGCCGACCGAGGTGCCCGAAATTTACTATTCCCGGTTGAAGATAACATTGTAATAGCATTGACAGTAAAGAATGTAAGTTTTCTTTAGTTACGTGAAGAATTGCATGAAACTTACAGAAATCCGATTATATTTCGGAGTCACTCATTGATTTTCAGCTATACCATCACAGTATGCGAATATTAACCAATCGTAAACCTATCTTTCGTCGTACTGTGTTACATTCTGGGTATGAATATTTCCCAACAGGGCGAATAAGTGAATTAGTTCGTTTCACCTAATATCGTGTTCACCGGTCCAGATTCGTATTTTAAGGTAAATTCAATAGGTTGACTTAGTTCCTTTCTGTACGAACTGCGGAAAACAACATAGCCGCGGAAAATGATTTACATTCAAGATTGGCCTACAAAGATAGCAGAACCAATGTGAACCATTCCTTTCTGTCCGTAAGCTGGCATATTAGTCAATTTTTACTCATATTAGTCCAGTTCAGAAGGGTAACCAGGCTTTGCAAGATGTCAAGGACATCCATCTTAATGTAAAATTCGAGCTTGTTTAAAGTCTGCACATTATCAATATCTCATCGGAAATTATAAATATATAATAAATAAATTATAAAGTATAAATTATAAATCATTATAGTTAAATTATTCACTAGCCGAGAATCCACCGAATTATCGGGTCTGAAAGGTACATGTCGACGAATGCTTTTCTGTAGAGACAGTAGTATACAGCGGGCAAAATAAGTCACATTTCACCCGGATGTAGAGGTCATAGAGGTCAATGATGAATATTGACCAATCAAATGCGTGGATGTAGTTAGACTGCGCATGTGCAGAATTGGTGGTGACGTCATAAGTGTGGATGTGCGCGTGAGGGACAGTGGGAGGTGGGACAAGATGGCGGCCTGTTTTAGTGTGGTGTGGGAGGTGGGACAAGATGGCGGCCTGTTTTAGTGTGTTGTGGGAGGTGGGACAAGATGGCGGCCTGTTTTAGTGTGTTGTGTGGGAGGTGGGACAAGATGGCGGCCTGTTTTAGTGTGTTGTGTGGGAGGTGGGACAAGATGGCGGCCTGTTTTAGTGTGTTGTGTGGGAGGTGGGACAAGATGGCGGCCTGATTGTGTGTCGTGTGGGAGGTGGGACAAGATGGCGGCCGGTTTAAGTGTCGTGTGGGAGGTGGGCCAAGATGGCGGCCTGTTTTAGTGTGTTGTGTGGGAGGTGGGACAAGATGGCGGCCTGTTTTAGTGTGTCGTGTGGGAGGTGGGACAAGATGGCGGCGTGTTTTAGTGTGTGGGAGGTGGGACAAGATGGCGGCCTGTTTTAGTGTGTCGTGTGGGAGGTGGGACAACATGTCGGCGGGTTTTAGTGTGTGGGAGGTGGGACAAGATGGTGGCCTGTAGAAAAACGTATAAAAGGAGTCGATTTTTAGGGTGGAGGTGTATTCAATCTGACTTACCTGACCTGTCTGCCTGCCTGTCTGCCTGCCTATCCGCTTGTATGAGACGAAAAAAGCATGAGACGTGGAGAAGAGTTTTCCTTGGACCCAGCAGCACCTCCGGTTGAAGTCTTGCCTGAAGACGAGCATGTCAGGGCCATTTATCAACGTCACTGGCCCACCATACGCCATTGTTTCCACCGTAACCGACGTCTTTTGGACTTGTACAATTTTCGACTGGAGGATCTCACGTATCTATCTACCTATGCCGAGAACATTTTCAAAGATCAGGTGACAGCGTTCAAGTTGAATATCACTTTTGGATACATTTTACGGCACAAGGAGACGGACCAGCTGCGATATTATTATCCCAGTAATAATACCTATGTGTTTGATCAGCCGTTCACGGTGACGGATGCTATTTCTCTGGAGCCACTCCTCGACCAATTGACTACGTTGGATCCATTGGAATGGGCTCGGTTGCAACGCCCCAATACCCAATGGTTTGTGGAAATGGTGACTAACGTCACATTTTTCGTCACGAAAATGAGAGATCAGCCTATCGGTGCTCCTGTACTACTTCCTCCGTGGTTGCTTCGTCGACACGGCCTGTATGCATTAACAACAGGGGCGCATGCACCCTACAAAGACCGGAAATGTCTGTTTCGGTGTTTGGCCGTGCATCTGGACGGGTGTAACCCCAAGGCTTGTGACCGAGTGGCCGAAAGGTATTGGGAACAGTATCTAGAGGAACAAGATATGGACGCGCGACACTTCCGAGGTGTCCCCTTCAAGCATTTGGATGTCGTGGAGTCCCTGTTCAACGTCAATATCTTTGTGTATCGTTTACTTCGAGAGGATGACGACACATTTGTGGCTGAATTGGTGCATCGGTCTTCAGAACGGTATGTTGCTACGATGAAAGTGAATGTGTTCGACGACAATGGCGTGAGTCATTTTTCCCTTATCTACGATATGAGTCTGTACGCTCAGTCCTACAGTTGTGCCCAATGCCATCGGGTGTTTGACCGTTCCTACCACTTACATCGCCACGAGAAAATCTGTGACAACAGTGTCAAGCGCGTATATCCGGGTGGAGTGTATCATAATACGCCTACTATATTCCAGGAACTGGCCGATGAGGGTATCATCATACCGGAAGAGGACCGTTATTTTTCCTACCGGGCGTGTTATGATTTCGAGGCCCTGTTGGAGCCCATGGACCTGTTTTCAGCGAAAACGCAGTGGACGCAGCGCCATATTCCTCTGAGTGTCAGTATTTCCAGCAACGTACCCGGCTATGACGCTGCTCCGGTGTGTTTCGTGTCCACGGGGGACTCCCATGAGTTGATCACCCGCATGATGGGATATTTAGAGCAAGTCAGTGCGGCCAGTACGGCATTGTTGGTCGCCAAGTTCCAGGACGTACTCGACCAGCTGGCCGAACGCATTCCTATACCCGATGTATCGTTCAGCGACAATGAAGAGTCCGAGTCCGAGTCCGAGTCCGAGCCTGTGCAGTCGCAGCCCCTGCAGTCGCAGTATGTTCCTCTACCTAAACCGTATGCAGAGAAATTGAAGTTACGGTTCCTACAATACCTAAGTCAGTTACCGGTGCTCGGCTTCAATTCGGGACGATACGACTTGAACATGGTGAAGGAATTTCTCTACCCTTACTTGGCCCAGTCCGATACCCTCAAGTCGGTGATCAAGAAGATCAATAATCATATGGCCCTCACTACCACATCACTGCATTTCCTGGATGTACGGAACTATTTAGCTCCTAATTGTAGCTATGATCAGTGGGTCAAGGCCTATAACTGTGCACAAACCAAAGGTTACTTCCCTTACACCTAT
>JAVTVY010042033.1:0-19031 GCA_036873755.1 Hanleya hanleyi | reverse complement strand
ACCCCATTGGACCATGAGTAACTCCCCTAGCTCCAAAACGACTATTTCCATACCCTTGGGCCACCGCGCATGCGCAGAATGCCACTATTTCAACCCCACACCCAGCCCATCAGATGCCCCCTCACATAAGCTTCACTTTGATACCTCATATGACCCCATTGGACCATGAGTAACTCCCCTAGCTCCAAAACGTCTATTTCCATACCCTTGGTCCACACGAGTTGTCTCCCTTGCGTCAATGTGTGCAGATGGCGCTATGGTTTGGATGGACGCCGTGATGTGGAAAGGGCGTCCCCATACCATCCTGGAGCCGCCATTTTGTTTGTTGATTTCTTGCGGAGATACACGGGACAATAAAAGCTCGACCCTAGGGTGGTACAGATGCTAGACTGATCCTATTAACATGGTACAACACCTATAGATTATGTTTATTACTACGACGTCAGCGAAATCCTAATGCTTCACTTTGATACCTCACTCGACACAATCGGACCATGTTGGTCCCACACATGCCGCCATTTTGAACACACACAGCCGCCATTTTGGTCCCACTCCCACAGCCGCCATTTTGGTCCCACTCCCACAGCCGCCATTTTGAACCCACCACCCACAGCCGCCATTTTGACCACACTCCCACAGCCGCCATTTTGACCACACTCCCACAGCCGCCGTTTTGACCACACTCCCACAGCCGCCATTTTGACCACACTCCCACAGCCGCCATTTTGACCACACTCCCACAGCCGCCATTTTGACCACACTCCCACAGCCGCCATTTTGACCACACTCCCACAGCCGCCATTTTGACCACACTCCCACAGCCGCCATTTTGACCACACTCCCACAGCCGCCATCTTGGTCCCACACTCCCACAGCCGCCATTTTGAACCCACCACCCACAGCCGCCATCTTGGTCTCCAGAGGATGATGAACGACACAGCCAGAGTTGTCTCCCCCTAGTGCGGGTTTTTGCTACCAATGTGTACAGATGGCGCCACTAGTTCCTCCTCAATCCTCCTCATGACGTCACTACATCCGGGTGAAATATGGCTCCAAATCAGTAGACGCTACTACTTTCCTGGTTTGACACAAACAAAACGGGCTTATAACACACCACTACACGTCCTGGCACTCTATCTGTAATATTTATGTGGGGACATGGTCAGTTAGGGATGCTGAAAATTGGGTGGCCAAAAGATATTCGGGACCCCCTAAATCAAAAGTGGGGGTGGGGGGAGGGGGCCTGGCCCCTCCGCTTCCGACGCCACTGGAACCGTGTTAAAATGATTAAAACTAAACATCATCATATCACTTTCCGATCCATATGTCATTTCATGACTGTGAACATGAAACTTTTGCTGAAAATATCACAATAATATTGTGTGGAATATCAAACTGTGTATCATGGACTATATCTCGTGGCTATCGTGAAATACTGACTAGAAAAATGAAACTAATATCACTCATTAAAACGTGGCCATGGTAAAATACTGACTAGAAAAAAAAATTAAACTGATATATTTTCCGGAAATGAAATATCACGAAAGTAGTTTAGCCTTCAGCAAAGCTTATACAGATTCAGATTCAGATTCGTTTATTGGCGCAAACACAAATCACATTGGTTAAGGCCAGTAACAGTATACATGAACAAGTGTATGATTTTACATGGCTCAACAGAGGCTCGAATTGTTTTCAATTATTTCAAAACTGGTACATGTCAATCTGCCTGTACAGAATATCAACTGACTCTCCTGTCGAAGCTTTGTATTACAAATTTAGCAAATACTCTGGTGATTTTAAAACTATCACATTTTAAAAGTTTGGTGAACAATATACGAGAATGATACTCTGAATTGGGGACGGTCAGACCCAATTCACGAAATAGCGACAATCTTAGATCAGCATTATTTAAACAATGCATAACAAAATGATACTCATCTCCAATAGAGCCCACACAAAACTGGCACGTTCGACCGTTCCTGGATATAATCGGTTTATGGTAGCGGCCAGTTTCGATTTCTAGCTTATGGTTGCTTATTCTTAGTTTGGTAAGCATCACTCGTTGAGAAGTAGTTAACTTATAAGAGAGATACTTCTCAAAGCCATAGTCTTGTTTAAATGAAGCATAAGTATCCAGTTTATGATTTGATGGACTGGACATCGTACTTCGCCAATTCTGTGCAAACTCGTCTGTTATTCTACTGCCAAACAATCGTGGAAAATGGCTGGTACTAATAATTGCCTGCTGAAGCCAAACATCATAAAAACCATGGGTGGACAATATTTTTTTGATTCTACTGCAATAAATATTGGGATAGTTAACAGCAAGCTGAAGATTATGTAAATAAGCCTGTTTAACAAGTCTCGAGTTTGGTAAACTCACTAAACGGCACCAGTATTTGATCGCGCTAATATTAGCTAAAACTGTCATGGGTAGCCTACCCATGTCTGCTCGTACAGCTGAGTTACATGCCTTCTTGTTAACACCAAGTGTAAATTTACAGAATTTTGTATGAACAGCTTCAATAGGATTAGACTCTGGAAGCTCGTTAACTCCCCAAACTTCAGAGTTATATAAAATGATAGGTTTTATCACAGAGTCGAAAATCTTAGTGCACAGACTTGGTCTTGGGTCATCTCCAACAAGCTGGCAGATCTTATAAAAAACTTTCAAACCTCGACCTTTTAAATTTTCCAGCGCTTTTGACCATTTTCCATTGGAACAAAATAGTGTTCCAAGGTAAAGAAACTGGTGAACAATCTCAACAATATTATTACCAATGTAGACATGAAAGTTTGGTGAACGACCAGACTTGGAAAAACACATAGCTTTTGTTTTCTGAAAATTAATTGACAAATGCCACTTGGTGCAGAAAGCTTGCAATTTTGCTAAGGCATTATTCAGACCTTCAGGTGAAAGGCTCAGTATAACAAGATCATCTGCATATAGTAAACAATATAAAATGAAATTTCCCAAGACTACAGGATCGCAATCCTCACCAAATATATCAGGAAGGTCATCAATAAAAATGTTAAACAGTGTGGGACTCAAATTATTACCCTGTAATACACCTCGGCTAGATACAAAACTATCAGATACACCATCACTCAATCTTATGCGCATGGACGGGTCAGAGTACATAGACTTAATGATATTATATATATTACCAGTGACATCTGCTTTGAGGAGTTTGTACAGTAAACCACACCTCCATACCGAGTCAAAAGCCTTGCGCAGGTCCACAAAACAAGCATAAACGCGTTGATTTTGATTTATGTGTGACTCTATTACAGACTGCAAAATAAATACATTGTCAGAAGCACTGTGGTCTTTACGAAAGCCACATTGGGATTCATTTGGTTTGTCAAGAGCTTCCAAGTGACTTGGCAATCTCTTGTTCAAAATGGAGCAGAATAACTTAGATAAGCAACTGCTTATAGCTATACCCCTATAGTTGCTTGGATCTCGTAAATTACCAGACTTATGTAACGGTATCACGAGTGAAGATTTCCAGGATTCTGGAAAATATCCTGATGCCAAAATCTTGCTGAACAGAACTTGAAGATAGGGCAACAATGCATTTATGCCATATTTGAGCATTTCATTGGTTATCATATCTTCTCCAGCAGATTTTCCAGCCTTCAAGCTTGCAACTGCAGATGATATTTCTACCGAACTGACAGGGCAGTTAAGGAACTCAGAATTACTGTCCTGTTTCTCAAGTGAGGCTAGCCTAGAAAGCAGCTCATTTTCAGAATCTTGATCAAACTGTGCATTATCACACGAATTCATGATATTATTGAAATGACTATACCAGGTTGAAACATCCACCTGAGCAGCTGCTTTATTAACTGTAGTCTTGTCATTTAGCTTATTTAGGAGTGCCCAGTAGTGTTTAGGATCCTGTTTCTCACAGCGTTGCAATTCATCCATAACTGACTGCCTGTATGAAAATCTCTTAACCTTAAGTAATTTTAAATATCGCTTTCTGAGAAGATAGAACTGAGTTCGCGCTGCTAAGTTTGAAGGGCATTTATCATACACCTTTGAAGCTTTACGGAGTTGCAATAAAACTGATTTACATGAATCATCATACCATAACTTGTGTTTAGTGGACTTTTGTTTTGATTTGATGCCACCAACTCTCTGATAAACTATAGCTTTCAAATGCCTGGAAGCTACTTTGTTGACAATGCTCGAGAATTGCTGTACTATGGAAGTTGCAGATGCTTGACATGAGACTGTCGGACTGACAGCCTCAGCAAGCTCTGACTGGATGATGTCGAGTCAGACTCTAATGACCTACAGTATGGTTCTTTTACATTTATAGGGGACCACACAAATTTGGCAGGTAATGCATGTAGCTTAGCAGAACGCTGTCTCAAATGAAAGTTTGAGTTGCTGAATTTTAAGGACGTCTGAATGACAGTGATCAGATAACGTTTCATGCAAGGTATTAACACTAAAATAAGTAATAGATTCACTCAGTAAACTACTATTAACTATGCAGTAATCAACTACACTGGCACCATTCCATGTGTAACATGTGAATTTGCCCAATAAATCACCTAAAACTCTACTATTTAGAATTCTCATCCCCGTAGAGATACATAACTCACTTAAGTACTTTCCATACATATTAGAGTGCACATCTAATGATAATCTGTCTCGACAGCAATCTTGTTCATAATCGTCTGGTAAATTGCATGATATTACTCCATTATATATACAATCATTCTGAACACAATCTGAATTACTGCTTGAAATTCTGGCATTAAAATCACCTAGTAAGATTACATCACCAAGTTTAGAAAACTGGATTATATCCTTTTCTAACAGTGAAAAAGCATTGATTGAATCTGTTGTGTTAACTTGACAGACAGTGGAATGTTGTGGACTTATATAAACAATTCCTATATAAACATCATGAGGTATATTTAATGTAGCTTTCTTAAGTTTACACCAAAGGCAAAATCTTGACGCCTGTGTGTTAGACATCTTTTCAATACTTGAATCCAGTTCCAGTTTATAAAACAGACCAATACCACCAGAGTTTCGCCTTGCTTTAGCAGAGGATTTTCCTCTGTTATGAGAAATATAACCGTAACCATCAACAACAGGAACAATTGAATCATCCAACCAAGTTTCAACTAAACCGAAAATGTCAAATCTGTGAACAGTGTTAATAAAATCTGGATAAGCAGTTTTATCGTTATGTTTAGATATCAGACCATTAATGTTCCAGCATGCTACATTTAAAGTAGAAGTTAACGCTGAGTTGCTGGATTTGGTCCGAAGAACGGTACGAATTGGGGCCATGAGATGTTAGAATAAGAATGAGCTGGGGGAAGTTGCTGCATCGGGAGCATATTTACACGTTGATCAACTGATGGTGTAGGAAAAAATGGAGCTTGGTAGGTACGACTTGTGTTGAGCTCTGTTCCGTAACTGAATGGGTGTTGCTGATTATAAGGCTGGAAGGATGCCCTGCTGGTCACACCATCATATGGACTATACTGCCCAGATGGGACCACAGGTACGTAGCCCTGCGTTTTCACATCCGTCATCGGCATAGATGCTGCATAGCTGCGAGACGCGTAGTCGCCACTACGTACTCTGAGAAGAGGGACCCTCATGCACCGAAAACTCGTTTCGTTGGTAGGAATCAGTGGCAAGCTTCGGCCCAACCTGTCACAGCTTTTAGTTTATTGCCCGTTTTGCACTTCGCCAACGGTAGACCGGGGCTGCCGATGCTTCATTATCAAAACCACACGCATCGAGCAGAAGGAAAAAAACACACGAGTTAGTGTTAATGCTTAATTGAATAGTAAATTCGCCTGCTTTATCCGTCGAGGGTTCCCCTGCTGTATCCGTCGAGGGTGCATGGAGTCTCATGAACAGAGCTACAGCTCTTTCATAATCCACTTTATGACCATAAAACGGAATCTTGTCGTGGTAAACCCATTGTTGAGCGAACTGACGCGTCACTACTGGAACGGAGCATGTTTACGAGTCTGGAGACGGACAGTTTTTATTCCTTTCTTTTCCCTTTTGCTTTTTTGTTTTGTTCTTGTTCTTGTTTTTGTTTTCTGTTTTTTCTTGTTTTTTTCCTTTTCTTTTTCTTCTGTTTTTTTTTTGGCGCGTCCAAGGGGGGGTCGTTCGCACCTGACGACCCCCCCCCCTAACGACGCCCCTGATCACCATCATACCTTAGTTTCTGTAAGCAACTTTCCGTAAACGATCCATGTATTCCAAGCTATTACTACTGCGGCCAGCGCGACGCACAGATCATCCATGCTCAGCTAAGGCTTGTATGGAAAGCCATCAGTGTCATAACCTCTGGTTTTCCACACGTGGTAATTCGATTTTCCACGCGTGGAAATTCTATTATCCACGCGTGGAAAATACAGCCAACGGTTTGACTTGTAATTACCACGTGTGGATATTTCGACCAATTACTCAACTTGGAAATACCACACGTGGAAATTATTTACCACGTGTGGAAAATATCCACCAATGACAGAACTGGGAATACCACGTGTGGAAATTATTTACCACACGTCGTATTTATCAACCAATCATTGAATTCGGAAATACGACGCGTCGTAAATAATTTCGACACGTGGTATTCCCATTTATCCACGCGTCGAAATTTTATTTTGCCCAGCCAATGAATAAGAGCTTAACGAAGAAAGCTGGTCCCTTCAGAATGTCGGAAATCGACAGTTTGCGGGGTTCAAGGATCAGTTCTCCGAATGTGTTCGTCTAGCTGGAACAGACAATCTGCAACAGGACACTGTCAATTTCATAAAATACAGGTACGTGTAGCAAACTTTAAGTTTTTTGTTGAGCAGTGCAGGAGTTCCACCTGAGGCTGAGTCGTATAGGTCGAACACCGTACGACAGATAAGACAGGGTGAAAATGCGTGAATCTGCTTTCTGTAACGATTGTTTTGATTCGTAGATTCGAAAATAGAATTACCACGTGTGGAAAAGAGAATTACCACGTGTGAAAAACCCAGTGAAATACCACGCGTGGAAATTATTTACCACGCGTCGTATTTCCGAATGCAATGATTGGGTGATAAATACGACGTGTGGTAAATAATTTCCACACGTGGTATTCCCAGTTCTATCATTGGTGGATATTTTCCACACGTGGTAAATAATTTCCACGTGTGGTATTTCCAAGTTCAGTAATTGGTCGAAATATCCACACGTGGTAATTACAAGTCAAGCCATTGGCTGGATTTTCCACGAGTGGAAAATCGAATTACCACGTGTGGAAAACCAGAGGTTATGACACTGATGGCTTTCCATAGGCTTGGCTGCAGTTCTCTCAAATCGCACATGTATGAAAGACACATATCAGATGCATTCGGGACTCCCGAGCGGAAATCTACGAAGGGGACCGATTCTACGCTCGGGGGACGACAACATGAATTTCCTATGAATCTCCAGATGTGACGCGCCGGAAGGGTTTAATACGCATGGCTCCGAAGCCCAATCACTCTCGCGGAAGCCTTAATCCCCGACCAGCAAATATTTCCCTGCGAGTCTCTGATTTACGTCAGATATTCTAAAAACTGTTTATTCTTTTCATTCGAAGCGCGTTTCAATAGAAAACCATCAGTTTAAATGGTACACACGCCACGTATTGGCAAGATATAATTCCCGTGACGTCACTGACAGTTCTCTGACAGACCGAAACACACGTGACCACGCTCTAGTCCAATATGGCGTCAATGGCCTTCGAGGGACATCTCAAACCGGAGATCCCCGAGAAGTTGCGAATGATATCAGATGATGCCTCATGTTTATGCGGTGCAAACCGCGATTGCACCGCGAGGACACCGTCCATTTCTTACTAGTCTGTCCACGTTACACAAACGCGCGACAAGAACTACTTCAAGGCTTACCTGAAACGAATATCAGCTGCCATACACTTCTTTTTGGAGATAAATTATTGTCATTACATGAAAATACTGATATATTCAAACGAGTTCACAAATTTTTACTAAAATCTAGACGATTTTCAAAACTCACCAAGTCTTCGCTGAGCATGGATAATACTTCCGGACTATCAACTGTCATTAATATTATTAAATTATTGATTGATCACACACTGTATTTAAATGAGTCAGCTATGATGATGTTATCTTATTCGTTAATACTTTTCATCTGAATGTTGCTATATTAACAGTGATGCGCCATTCTCTGTTTTGTAAATATGTTAGTGTTATTTCTGTCCGTCAAACTATCATTCTATGTAATATATATATTGGGAGATGCGTTGAGATAGGCTAAGCCTGTTCGCCAATCCCAATTCACCTTTTGTGAATAAATATATCGTTTAAACCATGTTATATCATAATATAAAGTATGTATATAACCTTGGGAAAATAGGTTCAGTCAACTAGGATAGGCTTCTAGTCAGTCAGCAATTGCACAAGTATGATGAATTTGGCGAGCCCATCTTCCCTCATTGAAAAATTATTGCTAATGCTAAATTTGACCTCGATAAAACAGGTGAATGTCAGTCAATTTCATTAATTAGGCTTCTGATCAGACAGACAGATGACACGGAAAATTCAGTTCATTTTGGGGCATCATTAAATATCATCTTCGAAGTCCAAATATTTTGTCAAAATGCACCAGAACAAACCAATTTATTGCCCAAACCTACACCTGCTTTGATTTATGCCTACTCTCCATTAGGAAGAACAATACAAACTGTTAAAAACGGAAGTTAAAAACCAAAAGTTGTCTCCCCTAGGGGGAAGTTGTCTGCCCCTAGGAGCGCTCTCTCTCATCCATCCCAGTGAGGTTACTATATAAGCTCTGCTCAAACCATTCCTGTCCTCTTTCTCCTGTTTGTACTCGACCAGTGCACATCAAGGGAGTGTAATTCAATACAGCTGTTGTTGTTGTTGTATCCGCCGGTTGTATCCTTTATCAAGATTGTCTTGTGTTTTTCTTTTCGGAAACTCTTACATTAGTTATGTCTGAGATTCCGATTTCTAATTCTTGTCGTACGTGTGGGCAAGATTTGTCCCGTTTGGACGCCCACACGGCTTGCTTTGCTTGTAAAGAGTTATGTTATCGGCAAACTTCGTGTGCCGAATGTGTGTTATGGGACTCGTCGACCTGGAGGAATTATGCCCAGGCTCGACGTGCATATCTTTTGCGTTCATGTGATGACCCGTCTCTGTCGGAGGTCGACAGACGGGTATTGGAAATTTCCCTGGTTAATGATATGAAATGTAACGAGGATCTCGACCGTGTGGGCTTGGATTTGTCTCATAGATTTTCAAGTCCACTTTCTGCCATGTCTGTAAATATTCCCCCCAGTGGCACTGTCCTGCAGGAAGATAATTTTCAGCTGTTAGACAGCTTGACCCGTACCGGTATTGTATTGTCTGAAGCCACTGCCAAACCTGTTCCTTTGTCCGGTTCAACAAAGGCCGCTAGAGCCAGGTCGGCTTTGCCTGAGCGATCCATTGTTCCCGTCAGACAAAAGAATGTTACTTCGCCACATGTTATCTCGCCTATGTCACTTTTGTCAATGGTTCTATTGCGATTAAATAAATAATATTTCTGGGATAGTTTTGTCTGACATTTCTATGTCGGTTGTTTCTAAATTTTGTCGGGGCAATTTTTGGTCTCGCTTAGACCACACACGGTTTGTTTTACCGTCAGCCACGTGTTTAGTGTCTTCGGACGTACGTCGCTAAAATAATTTGCTCTTGTCGGAGATTTCAAAATTTTAGCCCTGATTTTTCTATATCTTCAAATGATCGTCCGACCATGTTTTCTAAAAGTCAATATGAAATCTCATGCTCAACTAATAACACAGTCCTGCGTGATGGTAGACAGTGTGTATTCAATATCGCGTCTCCACACAAACAACGAGTTTCGGCCCGCTGTGTGATGTGGGTTTTTGCGGGCTCTCGCGACCCCGTTTTGTTATCGGTCAGTGTGTGAGCCTATTGTGATCTGTACGATAAACGAACAAGTTTTTGTTTCGTTGATTCACGAATTTATGCATTGAATTTTGTGTAAATCTTATGTAGTATTGTGAATAGTATCCTCACCTGACGCGGGAGGTTCGTTTTTCCCCGCCGGGGAGATCCGATTCTTTATAAGCAGTCCGTCAATTTCCATGTTGTTGTTGTAACTTCTGTTCGGACTTGCAGTTTTTGGTAGTTTCACTTTCATGCATTCAGTTCTTTGTTCCTACCAAAATGTAATCTCTTGTTATATCAAGTATTGATTATGTTTATTTGATATCCTGTGGTCAAGAGAGAACTTACAGAGGTTTTTCTCTGCCTTTCATGCTTACGTGTTGTTGTGTTTGTGTTCGTAACCACAACTCAAGCCTATTCACTACGACGCTTTGTTACATTTTAATGAGCTTCTTTACTACTCTTTTTATGTAATTAGGGTGTGTTGAACAACAAAAGAGATCACGTGTTTGTTTATCGTGAGTAATTAAACCCTATTCACTCACTCACCCTTGTTTATTGTGAAAGTGTGCTATTCTTTGAAATACAAACTTCTGTTATTTTGCATTGTGTTTTGTTTATGTTTCACACCAAGTTGGTCCCATCTGTATACTGAATTACGCTTATAATTCAGATTGAGTTGAGAATTAATTTTATTTCTTCTCTCTGAGAAAATTTAAAATTATTAGCGTGATGGTGAGTGTATTTCTCCGGGAAATCTGTAGAAATACTCTCGTTCGACGACATGTGGAGTGTTTATTGATCTTCTCCTAGTCTGTTGGCCGGGCAAGGATCAAGCCTGACGTTTTCTCGGTCTTCTGCCTGGGTCAGCATTAGTCTATTTCCATCGAGCGGTCTTCTTGTATGTTGAGCCCTGCGCAAGGATGACACGCAAATTCGTGAAGTCTATTACGGATTAAGAATACGATACGGATTTGATATTTTTGGAACATCATGATGTCTTGTCGGCATCATTGAAAACTGTTGACCGCTTCTCTCTTGCAGGAAACAAGCCTATGTTTATGTATACTATGATTGTCTTTTTGAATTTGGTGCTAATACTGTATATGGAAAATGGAATAGGTCTTTGGATTATGGACGCGGATATTCTCTAATGGACGACGGCTGGATTATGAATGACGGACTAGACGCTTGTAATTCTACCAAGTATGATTACCGGTACAGTCTACAAGAACAACAGACTGCTCTTTAGCAATGTTCTTTACCGTTTTTCTTCTTCTCGACAGTTTGTTCGTACTAGGTCATTTCAAATTCTGAATTTTTAATAACCTTACTTTATCTGCCGGCGAGAGACTTTAAATGTATTTCCTCTCTTCGGGAATTTTAAATTCTTTGAGGATATTTTTAGTTTACGTGGAAATCTCTTTGTTCTGGATGTCGGTGGTGTTACTACTTTTGGTTATAAATAGTAACATTGTTTATAAATGTTTAATATGCTCTCCATATGTAACTCCGGTACTGATTTTCATGTACAGGAGCCAAATTACATCGGGAGATGTCATAATGTAATCATGTTCACTGACACAGTAATGATGTTCACTGACACAAAGATCCATAATGCCATTTAGCTCATTGAGGTTACGTTTGTGTTTAACGCTAGGAACATTTAATGTATTCATCTCTACTGCGTTTCTAATTTAAAAAATTATTACAATCGAGTTCGGGGTTACTGTTTGCAACGCCTTTCTCGTTTCGCACCTCAACGACGTTCCATGACGTCGTTTCGTTGTCCTCGTACACCTGTAAGTCGTTTCTCGCCGTTACGTAGTTTTTTTCCGTGCTTTTATAAGGTTGTATCCTGCTCCATTATGAGCATGTATATACATTATGTTGATGCAAATGGGGAAATCACTACGTCGTTTATCACACACAACGTTTCTCTCATTTTTCACGTTACGTCCTTCTGTTACACCTTGACGACGTTTCATTACGCCGTCATGTGTTTCTCATACACTTGTGCGTCGTTCGCGTACATCTGTTCGACGTTTCGGTACGCCATAACGCCGTTCTTTACGTCATTTCTTCGTTTGCGAGATGCATATTTTATATCTATTCCTCCTCGTTTTACGGCACTTCCTTCGATTCTCCATCGTCGGTCGTCGGTGGGAGTGGAAGTCCTTCCGTTTGGCGTCAACCTTCCCCTTGTATCAATTCCTCTCGGGTTTTCACATCGAGGTTTACTTAGGTTCGTCGTTACACTACGAAGAGAGTTGTGTTCAAGCCATTTTGATTCCAGAAATTGTGTTGGAATCAACAGTAATTGGTCTTGAATTCAGCACAGCTTTGGTGTTGATTTATGTTTAGCACAGAACCATGTTGATTTCAACACACAAACATTTTGTGTTGAAATCCATTTTACCACAGGATTGTGCTTAAACAACACAATGTTTTTCGCGGTGTGCTTGGGGGACAGTTTTTCGACTTTCTCCATCAAGTACTTCGTTCCCGTATAGACCGTTGCACCAGTTTGTTAGACTTTGACATTATGGTTCTGTCATCAACTTTAGGGTTTTTCATTTCTATGCGGGACCTTACTCACTATGTTCGTTTTTCGGGTTCGGTCACTGCAGTGGATTTATTTGTCCTGGTGCCGAGAATGTGATGCCCTTCCCGACTCTGTCTCTTTGTTTCCCTGTATTTGACTTCTTCCTTCACCTTTATAGCGTGATATGAAGTTCAACTCGGCACCCTTTAAGGGTTCCGGTCTGCTTGGGTTAGGGTTTTTACATTTTCTACCGGCATCGTCATTAGTCTAAACGACAATATCTCTGCGCTCTTTCGGGCTTTCACTTACAGTCTCGCCGTACTCGTCAGCTGTTACCGAATTGAGATATTCGTGTGGTTCTGTATGCTCGGTTTCGTCCGCCTTTTGAACCTTTACAGTCCGCCTCTCTTTAAGCTGTTTCCTACAAGTCTGCTTTGCTGACGGCTTTTGCTTTGGCGTCTAGAGTGTCTGAACTTCATGCTCTTGAGAGATCATCTATGACCTGGACGGCGGATTGGTCTCGCATTTCCTTTCGACCCATTCCTGAGTTCATCGCCAAAAATGAGTCTGTTCGCTTAGGTCCGTGCGCTCAACGTTCGTACTCCATCCCTGCGTTGTCAGACTTCGTGCATGGCCTCGAAGACGACTATCTTACTCGTATCGATTCCGCTCGCGGCTTTCGTCATCATCGCAGCAAGCCAGCCAGCTTGCTGTATCATCTCCCAATCATAACATATGTCCACATAGTACATGATCACCTAAGAAGTTAGAAATAAGTCAGCTGGCCAGCCATGGACTCTCAAGTCATCAATCAAGGCCTGACACTATGGTGAGTTTTAATCTTTCCCTTAACTGCAGATTTGCTTGTGTCATTTCAGGTTGAAACTAACTTCCTTCTAGATGATCTCAGCTGGGTCACCTACGCTCAACTCCCAAGACAAAGAACTGACACTTTGTGCCTGCAAGACCTGTTCAAGTTTCAAGGTCCAAGTATGGAGAGTTGACGTAAGGCGGCATTGTGAACTGAGAGTGGTGTCGCTTGGCGCCCTCTAAGCTTCGGGCAGTGCTCTCCCCATTCTTAAGGTCCTTGCCAAGTATCTCTCTGTATGCACGGGCTTATAGGCTATCGCCCCCCCAGGACATACAGTGCCTACCAAGAAGACCTTCTTGTAGCCTCAGGGGCCGGGGTATCCTTCAGCTTGGTAGAATTGTGTACCACACCATGATCACAGCTACATGGAGGAAGACACTCATAAGATAAGTATCTTCTATTACTACTCCATAATTACCCACTGCATTACCGACCAGGGTTCTTTTGTTGAGAATTATTGTCATGCCTGTGATCATTTTAGATAGAGGCTGAGATGGCCGAGTGGTCTGGGCCGTTTGCTTTTACTGCTGGCGATTTGGTATCGAACTCTGAGGACGCGGGTTCGTGTCTCGCACATGCTGACCTTTTTCCAGCACTAGTAATTGTTCCTTACTGAGAGGCTGCTATCTTAAAAATAATTGGATATAAATGTTATCTACTCAGTAGTAATAGGTCAGTTTACCAGCCGCCATCTCTCAAGTCATCATTTTAGGCCTGACACAATTCTGACTTTTAATCTTTGCCTTTACTGTAGTTTTGCTTGTGTCATTTCAGGTTGAAACTGACTTTCTTCTAGATGATCTCAGCTGGGTCACCTACGCTCAACTCACAAGACAAAGAACTGACACTTTGTGAGTACTAATGTTTCTGTTTCAGGTTGCTAGTGTCAGCAACAGACAATAAAGTACAGAGAGTTGACGATTGCGTAGAGTTGACTCAGGGAGCAAACGCAGTCAACTCCAACGCATCCTACAAGACCTGTTCAAGTTTCAAGGTCCAAGTATGGAGAGTTGACGTAAGGCGGCTTGCGGACTGAGAGTGGTGTGGCTTGGCGCCCTCTAAGCTTCGGGCAGTGCTCTCCCCGTTCTTAAGGTCCAGCCAAGTATCTCCCTGTATGCACGGGCTTGCTGGCTATCGCCCCCCCCAGGACATACAGTGCCTACCAAGAAGACCTTCTAGTAGCCTAAGGGGCCCGGGGTATCCTTCAGCTTGGTAGAATTGTGTACCACACCACGCGCACAGCTACATGGATGGAGACACTCAAGATAAGTACTACTGTATCAACTCCATGAATTACCCTTTTACGTCTCTGACCAGGGTTCCACTTGTTGAGTATTAATGTCTCATGTTTATGCCCATGTCTGTGCCATCCCAGCGGTTACTTAGCCTGCTATTGGAGCTACAACAAGGCCGAGGTTCCCACCTCCATATGTTGGTACTGAGGCATTTAATTAAAGCAGGTTTTTGATTTGGGAATCAAATATTAAACATTTATAAATAATGTTTCTATTTGTTACCAAATCAAACCTGCTTTAATTTGATTGTCCCTCCCTTCCTTCCCCACACTCCGCGGCCTTGCACACTACAGGTCTCGGTTTGTTACAATGAGAAAGAGGATAGGGATGATATGAGCAGAGCCTTTTATAGTAACTCCACTGGGATGAATGGGAGAGCTCCCCTAGGGGCGGACAACTCTCCTCTTGGGGAGATAACTTTTGGTTTTAACTTCCGTTTTTACGGTTTGTATTGTTCTTCCTAATGGAGATTAGGCATTTAATTAAAGCAGGTTTGATTTGGTAGCAAATAGAAACATTATTTATAAATGTTTAATTTTTAGGGGTGTGAAGGAAAGTGTTTGGGGTAGAGATGGATCATCCATGGACCAAATGCATCGCGCGAGATCGTGTAGCAACGCCCACCAACGCCAAGCTTAACGCTTTAACGCCCTGGTGAAATAGCTCAAAAGCTCCGATTTTCTAGATATTCAATGGAATTGTCACTAATTTATCGAAATGCAGTGACGCCTGTCAACGCCCGTTGTTACGCCTTAATGCACTATATGTACACCTTAACGCCCGTCTCAACGCCTTATTCTCTTCGCCATGTTGTTAAACCATCGTACAAATATATCTACAAATACGATAACCAGCGTCGGTCAGGATGGCCGAGTGGTCTAAAGCGCCAGTCTCAAGATCTATGAAATCTGACCGTGGACCATCTGCCGATACGAAAATGTCAACCATGCGAAACATATCCGCAGTCTTCTCCGGCGTATGGGTATACTGGTCTGCACATGCGGGCGTGGGTTCGAATTCCACTCCTGACTCGCACCCTTTTACTGGTCACACGGAGTCATGGAAAAGAGAATGTTGTTGTTGTTGTTGTGATAGTGTAGTTTCTCAATTTCGATTAAATAAAAGTCAAGGGAAGTATTCCAGTTTAGCAGTAAAGAAAGCAGAAACTATCGGGGTTAACTTTTCAGGGAATTTCCTGGAAAACACCTGTTCTATTAAAAGATCACTTGGGAGTAGTAGAGAAAGAGGAGTTTCGAAGGTGCAAACAAGCGCGTTTGGAGAGAGGTGGCGATGTTCGCGCTGGCTACTTAACTCAGCGTATCCGGAAGTGACGTCACAGAGGTCCTATGCAGATTTTGTAGGGCAACGCCTATGTTAACAACTTAACGCTTTATCTTAACACCATAGATCTTGAAAATTTCAATCTATTAGATTAAATTTTCTGTCTACAACAGATTCATTTCATCGTTTTCAATCTATTAGATTGAATATTTTCAATCCGATAAAAGATTGGTCACTAATTTCAATCTGATAGATTGAATTTCAATCTAATTATTTTAGAGAGTTGGTATATTTTGCACGGTATGTATAATATTTTGCATGCAGTAAAATATAATCTAACACATTTCGATACAGCACAGGTATAGAATTGGGTGGGGGGGACCATATATGAAGTGTTCGACATCAAAATTGTATCAAGCCTCTATATCAAACTTGGATAACAACCACAGGGAAAGATCTTCAAGGAAACTGTGCATTTCAGGACAAAGAAATAATGAATGGTGTATATTATCTCTTTCATTACAACTATTACATTCGTCGGAGGTTACTTTTTTCACTTTCATCTACTTTCATCAGTAGTAGAGAAAGAGGAGTTTCGGAGGTGCAAACAAGCGCGTTTGGAGAGAGGTGGCGATGTTCGCGCTGGCTACTTACCTCAGCGTATCCGGAAGTGACGTCACAGAGGTCCTATGCAGATTTTGTAGGTCAACTTGGGGTCGCGGTGGACCAACGCTGCAACGCCTATGTTAACACCGTAACGCTTTATCTTAACACCATAATGCCCTAGCATAACGCCATGACGTAGACAGATGAGAGAACAACAACAAGAATGAAAGGTCAATCATGTTATTAGCCCCTCCAGTGCATCATACCCACGCTGGGGGAGCTGCGTTGGGTATGTTTACAATTCAAGTAGGCTCGTGTCCAATTAGAAGTCGTCGTTTGAGAATGTTTAATCTTCGGCCAGAATCGCTTTTGGCCTAAGCTTCGTCGGGCAGGTCAGGATACTGTAACGGCAGTATGTCCTAAAGCACTTGTTTGCGCATTGGGGTGTAGTAAGTAAAGTGATCATTTTTTTTAGGTCCGCAGGGATATATTTGAGAGATTGAGGTTCTATATCTCATGCAAAGATGGAGTGTAGGGTTTCATCTTGAAGTTCTCGTGGTGTAGACCACGACTTGAGTGATTCCCATGTCATCTGCGGCGTCATTGGTGACGTCATCAGTACGAGTGGTAGCGAAATTTTGATTAGTTGACCAATACATATGAACTGATAATCCTATATGTACAGACACCACCAACACCACCACCACCACACACCACCACCTCCACCACCTCCACCACCACCAGGTTTTGACGCCCGTCATCGCCCGGTGGTGGTGGTAGCTCTCGTAAGACGGAGCTCTTGGATCGGAGCTCTTGGAGCACGGAGCTCTTGAAGCTCGGAGCTCTTGGAGCTAAGAGCTCAGAAGTGACGTCATCGTACGCATGCCTACGCCCCTGTACCCTATAGTCCGTAGGACAAAGGGTACACCAGGGTAGCTAACTAGGCAGTGCGTTGTTTAAAGATTTCACAATTTCTGCCTGAATGTCTACATGTATCAATACACTGTACGTAAACTGAGTGTGTGGTGAATGAAACATTATTTAGTCATTAAAAGGTCATGGCAGCTGATAAAGTGAAGTAATTGAGTGTGATGTATTAACATCGCAAAATATAACAGATAGATAGCTGATAAAGTGAAGTAATTGAATGTGATGTATTAACATCACAAAATATAAGAGATAGATAGCTGATAAAGTGAAGTAATTGAGTGTGATGTATTAACATCACGAAATATAAAAGATACATGTAGCTGTTTATTGTATTTCGGTAAAAACTGTGTTAAACTGATGAAAATGTCTAACAATAATTCCCAATTTGGTGGCAATTTTGATCTTATCAAAGCTGGCCTATCTGTAACATTGTCACGGTACATTTACTGAACATGAGTACCATGTACCTTTCATGTAAAAGTGTTCACCATATGAAAAAGAAATGCATACAAAGGGTAGGCGGTTGGTTTAGGTCAACACATTTTACTCCCCCCCCCCTTCCAAATTACAACATAAAACCCGCCCCATGCAGAGTTCAGCTTGCAGCCATAGATTTTCTGGGTCCTGGAACAATCACAAATCAGCATGCAAAAGATAATACTTTTGTCAGAAATGTAAATAACTTCCGATTTTTTTACGGTAAGCCACTCGACTAATTCTTATATCATGTATATAGGGATACAATAAGAGGGATGAGAATTATTACAAATTCTTAATTTGCAGATGTTCTAATATATTTATGGAAACCTCTGTTTGTTTCATTTTCCTAAGGACAGACAGATTTTCCTTAACATAGCACAGGAATATATTTAGCCGCAGTGATTCGTTCTCTCTAAAATAATTAGATTGAAAATTCAATCTATCAGATTGGAATTAGTGACCAATCTATTCGATTGAATATTCCATCTATTAGATTGAAAATTTCAATCTATTAGATTAAATTTTCTGTCTACAACAGATTCATTTCATCGTTTTCAATCTATTAGATTGAATATTTTCAATCCGATAAAAGATTGGTCACTAATTTCAATCTGATAGATTGAATTTCAATCCAATTATTTTAGAGAGTTGGTATATTTGCACGGTATGTATAATATTTTGCATGCAGTAAAATATAATCTAACACATTTCCATACAGCACAGGTATAGAATTAGGGGGGGGGGGGACCATATATGAAGTGTTCGACATCAAAATTGTATCAAGCCTCTATATCAAACTTGGATAACAACCACAGGGAAAGATCTTCAAGGAAACTGTGCATTTCAGGACAAAGAAATAATGAATGGTGTATATTATTTCTTTCATTACAACTATTACATTCGTCGGAGGTTACTTTTTTCACTTTCATCAGATAGCAATTACAAGGATATATGCCGTGAATTATCTTAAATTGCAATTGTTTAAGCTTCATTGAAACTGGTAATCTATTCGCAACTAACAAGCTCCTTCAATGTGCTGGTGAAACAAAAGAATCTT
>JAVTVY010042032.1:0-18944 GCA_036873755.1 Hanleya hanleyi | reverse complement strand
TGAGCTAAAGAATGCTTTATGGCTTCCGACATTAATATATCTACGATCAGTTTTCTTGAACACAGATACTATTAATGAACTTAGACGGTCAATAAAGTCCTGATGAGGGATTGTTGTATAAAGAGTCGAGAAATCCCGTGTGGATACATGTCTGTACGGTATGTGACCTTTAGCATCAAGTTCGTCTCTAAGACATCTCGAGTTTTTCAATATCCACATGCATTCAACGCCAGAATTTTTTGAAATAGTGGCGCAATATCTTTCCCAAAATGCTTTTACCTCCTGAAGGGCCCTCGTTAACAGGGTTGAAAGAAGTTTGGTGGTGCAGCTTCTAGTACCAGCTATGAATCTAGCTTTGCATGGTGATCGATGCATTTTGGGGGTCCAGTTTACTTTTGGTATGTCAGTATGATTGGTTGGAAGACAAATACCTCTTTCCCTGAAAAACGTTTTGTGATTGTTAAATAAATCTTCCAGAGTAAATACAGTTTGGGAGTAAGTAGACGTATTTGATGATGATATGTTTACACTCAATTCTTTAACCAGCAGCTGGTAATAGTAATATTTAGATATGAATATTATATTATTTGGAGCTTTGTCTGCTGGGACTATGACGAATTTACTCTGGAGATTTACTAGAACTTCTTGCGAATTGTGGTTTCTCAGTACTTCTTTTGCTTGGGTGAGGGCACTTCTGTCAATATGGCGGATTGTTTTTAAGACCTTGATCTTGGTGAGCTCCACATCGGCGAGTAATGTAGGTTCAATTTTTTCTCGCTTATACCAATCAATAACGCACCGTTTCAATGCAGACAGGACTGTCTTCTGATCGGCCTTCATATTCTTCTCGGCTCTCTTTAGGTATTTAGGTACCTTCATCAGGAGTAATCTTACGACCTTATCACTCACTACATCAAGGTTAACAGTCAGGATATGTTTGCATGGTGTATAAATAGATTTTGAAGATTCACAATCACAACTATAGCCTCCCGACGTGTATAAGTTCCAGTCAACCGCCTTGACAGCGTCAGAGTAAAGAAATATTTTGGTGGCTATAGATTTAGTATATGGAATGCAAGGAGGTTCTGTGAACTTAAAATAGTTTGGTACAGCGATGTGTACCACTGCATCATTCATGATTCGAGGTAAATTAATAATGTCCAGTCCTTTATCTAAGTAGTTGAGTTTCAAGAACAGCCGATCTTGGGATGTTTCGATTATGTTCACTGGACGATACAACGGAAAATACGCTATATCTTGACATAATTTAGTGATTTTGGGTGGTATTATATTCCCTAAAGACGCAGATTGTTGTATATGTCTGGCTATATGATTTAAAGCTCTCAGAGGTAACGCATACAGAACAGTACGTAAGCTATGGGTGTGTTAGTTAAACCCACTAAGAAATTTAAAGTGATATGATCGTGAATCATCCCACTATTAAACTTTCTCCAAACATGGCTGCGATGTATCCGTTGATCGGATTTAAATAGCTGCGTAACATTGGATATATTTGAACGGCGGTTTGTAGAATTGCCGAAACCACTGACATAATCATTCAAACCATACGGAAAGACTGAACCAAGTTCTAGCATCCAGAATAGTTCCTACTCTCGGATGTTTCTCTCAAATCCAAAGGGGGAATCCTTGGTAGATGGATAGATGACGTCTATGATCTGAATACTAAAGTTATCCCAGCCATTGTCGGGTCCAGAAAAATGCTTACCTATGAGCAATTGCTTTTTCCTAACGGATTTTCTGTGACCATTCACGCCAAAATGGGGGCTTTGCAATGGAGAAGTAAGTCGATACAGAAGCAGATGGAATATCTATACATAACTCTGCGGGTTTGGGCTTTGGCGGTCATTTTTCATGTTTTTCCCCAGTAGGTTATCTCCCTTTCCTAGGTTAAGAGATGGGGATTTCATTGAATAGTCTTCTAGCCGCGATTTATTTTGCGTAGCAACATGTATCCAATTTGCTAAATTTTGATAGACATTATGATTACCTTCAAACCGTTAGAATACAAGAAAGAGTGAAATACTATTTATTTGATATTTTGATGAATATGCTTCAGGGTTTTCCCCTATGTTTCTGGGTGATCAAATGGTGCATGGATCAGTCCATTTAACACTGTCTACAGCTGACAAAACCGCACGAACCTTTAGTTTTTTCCTCATATTACACAATCATGAATGCATCAACACAAATTATTCAAAAAGTTATTTAACTTTGATTTACCACAAGCGGACATCCTTAACCAACAGCTGGCAATATATTTCTGGTATGTTATTTCAGATATTGACGAATGCAAACCATCACCATGTGGACTGAATGAATTATGCACAAACAATATAGGAAGTTACCTGTGTACATGTGAAAAAGAAGATGAAGTGGTCGGAAACTGTTCAGGTAAACATCCAAATGTCTACTTATAATTGTTGTATCTATAGTTACACGTCATTATCTCGATTCTCCTCTATCAAAGAAACAGTTTTTGCACGTATGTAGAACACTTAGTTTTGCACTTATTTGATCGTGGAATGTTCAGAAAAGCCTTACTGCTATATATTTAAAACGTATAATGAGATACCAAGTTCGTGATTTTATTGTTCTTTCCAGCCACAGTGGGAGAGACAAGTACGCAAAGCGGTAAGTGTCCTTGATACAGTTTATACGTAGCACTTTAGTGTAGTTTTGCTCCTATTACTTTCAGTGATGATAACGTTTTTAGCTCTCACATGAATTTTCGTTTAAAAACGGCTAATTCATTTGGTCTTTACAACTTTGCATATCATTCCTTTGAAAACGATCTCCTTCCTGTAAAAGAATCCAAAAAATATCTAGAGTTTCAGACAATTGTCCATATATCATCTGCACACAACAAGAATTGATATTCATGTATTTCTTTATTCTATTCTCTGAAGCTGTAGTCATTGGTGCTGGTGCCGGAGCAGGGTTACTAGTTCTCCTGATGCTTGTGCTAGTTATATGGATTATTGTCCGAAGGTATGTCTGCGAGGAACAATTATTCACTATCTTCTACCACAAGCTCAAATATCGATCAAATGAACATTCATATTGAGTAAAACTGAGTCTGGTTGATATGTCGCACCAACATGGTGTTATAAACTAGAACTCGAATAACAGTAATCATAGGCTTTGTTAAGGAAATCAAAATAACACTTTACATATTGGTGAGATATGTCAGAGGTGGGGCAATTGACGACGGCTGTACGACTCCACAGGAAAGCTTCTCTCAACAATAGATCGGCTAAATCGGTGGAAATGGATATGTCATCATGACAATGTCTTTCCGATATTTAAACAACTTGGGAAAATAGAAACGGTAGATGAAGACAATGTATGGGATTACATGTAATATACGTTATGAAATTGCAAATGACGTCGATCTATTTCTTAACTGTCGTCCAGCTATGTGTGACGTTGCTGGCTTCGCGACACTTTCTTTGACGTCTCGCCAGCTTTCTGACAGGCTCCGATGATGTTTACAATGCAATGTCCGTAAATGGGAGACAGATAGATCGATAAAAGAAAAACTGTCGAAGAGCTGATAAAGTAAAAAAGACATTAAGGATGTCCGCTGGTGATTTTTGGCTTTGGCGGCCATTTTGCCTTTTTTCTTATTGTGTTATATTTTAATAGACATTGCGATTATCTGCAATCAGTTAGAATAAAAGAAAAAGTTAAATAATAATTATATGAGGTTTTCATGAATATGCGTGAAAACTAGGACTATATTCCCTATGTTTTCTGGGTTATCAAATTGAACATGGGTCAGTCCACTTATCGTTGTCTGCAGCTAACCTACATGCACACCAACCTAGGCCCCCTATTGAAATCGTTCGGATTATTCTTATTATTCCACATGATTTTGCGCCACAGATATCTCAAGAACGATGCGGTGGATTAAGACCAAACTTACAGGATATGTTCTGGGGGATGAGGTCTAATGCATATACTAAGTTGATTCTGATTGGTCAGATGCCTTGGCGGCCATCTTGGATTAGGCTTAAAACCTTCAACGATCTTCTCCTCTGAAACCGCTGAACCGATCGCTATGAAACTTGGTACACATGATCAAAAATTTTGCTCCTAGGTCACGTGGTTTGGCCGCCATCTTGAATTATGTGAAAAACTTTGCCAATTTTGCAACGGTTTATTCTCTTGAACCCTGATAGATACGGATTTCTAGGTCACTGCGATATATCGGGAAGGCCATGGTCTGTTGCACTGAAAGCAAATATTTTCGATTGGCTGAATGGTTTGGCGGCCATATTGGATTTAGCGCCAAACCTTCAACGATCTTCCCTTCTGAAACCGCTGCTCCGATCGTTGCGAAACTTGGTACACATGATCAATGGATTGAGTTCTCTCATTCTTAGAGGTAAAAACTTCATCCGTTAAAAAAGATGGCCACCATCGACCAATCAAAATTGTTGGAATATGAACACACGGATTTTGTGATCAACCTTGTCCATATTGCAAGCGTTTGGTCTCTTGAACCTTGATAGGTACAGATTACTAGGCTGCTGAGATATATTGGGAAGGCTATGGTCTGTTGCACTGTATGCAAAATACTGTTGATTAGCTGAACGGTTTGTCGGTCACATTCCGGCATAGGCCTGGATACTAGGCCCTGTGTAGACCTGGTCCCCGGCTCGATGCTGCTCGAAGCTCCAATTTTCTTTGTTTTTCTTCATATTACACAACTATGAATGCAACAACACACATTATTCAAAAAGTTAATTACTTTGATTTACCAACAGCGGTCATCCTTGAACGTTTCATGATATATCTTTCGAATATGGTGACAAAAACGTTAAGGATAACTTTGAATTGACCGAATAGGCTCTTTGAACTACAATATCCCAGTAGTGATTGGAAATAGTTAATCGTAATAATGCGTAAGCCATGTATCAACTTAAGGCGAAGAGACAAACAGCATTTAGTCAAATAATTTCTCAAGAAATCAGAGGTATCTTGTGTGATTTTTCTTATATTTACAGACGAAAGCGATCAACAGAGAGAGAATCGAAACAATCTAACCCAAACGATGATTATTGTGACATCGACATGGATACTTTTACAGAGTGGTCAGGCCTACATATATCAATGCAGGAGCAAAGGAAAGATAAAGGCTCAAGCTTGGCGAGAGGAATGAACGGCTACAGCGACATTGACTTGGATCCAGAGTCAAATATCCCCGTAAAAATCTCAAATCCCAAACCTACATTACAAGCATTAGACCAAAGCTACGTTTCTCAAGGTCTGATAGGATACCAACTACAGAAAAGTATTGGGACATCCGATGCTGAGCCTGGAACTAAACTCTCTGAAGCACGCAGAAGAGAGTTATACTCCAACCACACAATCAAAGAGAACCGCGAACAGAACAAGAATGAGACGAGTGTACCTCAGAGTTCTTATACCGATTGTAACATGAATGGTAAGATGAAGGATGGCAATGCTGACCCTGAATATAATACTCTCTGGGAGACTCGACAAGACGGAAATGGGAGGACTGACAGCCAGACATCTCCTGATCACTCGCTCTTAAGGCTCAATGCTCCTGACCCCACAAGAAAGTCTGCTGAATATGACCACGTCCGACTTCCAGGAAGGGTGAAGGAAGCCCCCTATCCTGATGACAGCACGTATGGGCAGTTGAGAGATGCTACTGCTGAGGGTCATACAAATAAATTACAAATCATTGATAGCAACTCAGATGGAGCGTATTCACTTGTTACTGATAACAAGTGACTGAAACTCCGAAGACTTATTTTACACGATAATTAGTCTCGTATCAGATAATATACGTTTTCACAGACTTATTTGATTCAACATTCGCATAAATCTCTACACTGTAAAAAATAAGAATATCAGTAACCGAATTTTAATCAGCACTATGACTCTCAGTTTTCGACCCATTTTCGGGTAGTGTCCTCATTCGCTTTGTCTGTCTGTCTAGCCTACCTATCATTGTTATTTTCGCGATATGTCCTGGAGACCAATAGTCCGGCTATCAAATTCATGTATCTGACGGTGAGGCAGGAGCCTATCGGGGATGTTAAATTACAAGTTAAGAACGTATTGTATGCTATAATCATATATGTCTGGGAGGATTATAGATAGCCTTTCAAATCTGAACCAGAGATCTTAATGACCAGATCTTCGTTGGAGATGACTTACCGTCTTTACCTGATATGATAAAAGAAGATTTATGGATGTTAGCACACAGCCAAACTTTTCAAATTCATATCATATATGTGATGGACCATAAGCATATTAAAGAGTACCAGTGAATAATACCGGTACGGTTGTTAGTACATCTCTCGTAAGATTAGATCTATTAAACTGAGTCCACACTACAGAAGCATGTGCTCATCGACTAAAATATTTGAATATCATTGAGCTTGGCCTATTTTCCCAGGTCAAATTATATTGTAATGCTGTTAGCACAATATCTATTAAAGGTTTACAGCTAGCTTTTTAGATTTACACCACATGTGCAGATCTGCTTATTGATCACATCCCCAATTGAATCATCTTCTCTAGCCAAGTCGACGTACATCACATTGCTCTGTACATTGCCTTGGCATACTTCTCTAGTAAAGTTGGAACGTGAATCCTCATCGTTGAGTGGGATGCAGAGACGGCTTGTTGCATCCAATCAGAATGCGCGTTACGTAGCAGTTGATCACCAAGATGGCGGCCTCCACTAAGAACGAGCTGTGTCGAATGTGCGGGGAAATTCTGCCGAAAAAAAAGGAGAAGCATTTACACGGCCACTTTCGGTGTTCTGATCAATTGAATCAGCTTTCGGGACGCGCTGCACGGTCGAACGATAACGAATCGCCTTACGAGTGTGGTCGGCTTGAAATTGAAGGGGAACAACTCCTGGAGGCAAAAAGTCGCTCATCGTTAAAACTTCTACTAGGTGGCGCAGAGCAGTACTCCTCTGCCACCAGCCAAGAATGTCAAGGGAGCGTGGAGAGCTTTGCGATGTAGTTGACTTGGCGGGTGAAGATGTAATTGAATGACGCTGACCTGTTTCCTAAGATCAAAGTAATGTAAAGTTTGTCCACCACTGATGTTATCGCAATATTTCTTGAACCGTTGTCGGCTATTCAAATTCATAAACTATATGCAGTTAGTGACTTGAATTGGGAGAATATTGAAGATGATGATCAACGTATTTTTTCAAGTTGTTAGCACAATATATGTTGAAATACGAAAGCTCCCAAATTTAAACCACATGCATATGGTTTTAAGCCAAAATCAATGGGATCAGTGATCTTGACCTATTTTGCTAAAGTACACATTGAGTATAGATTAGGTCTAACTGTATTGCTATGATCATATATGTAGCTACTCCTTCCTTATGTACACAACTGCATATGGTGATGGATGAATCTATTCAAATTAATTAGTGATTTTGACATCGTTTTCAAACAGTTTAACCTGATAATGACCGAACTTTTTACACTGAAAAAAAAATCCTCAAAATTTAAGGAATATTCCCGGACTATTACACCAGCGGAATATTCATTAAAATTCAATAAAGAATATTCCGTAGCATGTTAAGGAAATTCCTTAACATGGTAAGGAATATTCCTCAGTTATGTTGAGGAATATTCCGCTGGTGTAATAGTCGGGGAATATTTTTTAAATTTGTAAGGATTTTTTTTTCTGTGTAATTTAATATGTTTAAACTACAAAAGCAGCAAATTGCCAACAGCTAGCGGTGTTGGGCCCATTGGGCTATTTTGTAACACTGTTCCGTTTTAGAATCGGCCATACACGATTAACTCACGACCATTTACTAAAAAAAATAGGCCAGACCCAAGGTGTATTCCATGCCACGAAGATCTCACAGTAAACCATATTCTGATCGACTCTATAAATATTAAGATTGTAAGAGATTCTTTTTATCGAGCAGCTACTTTAGAAGATCTTTTTATTCGGGTAAAGGAAGATTGTATTCTAGGTTATTTGAGATAAATCGGCTTGCTCTATCAATTTTAATGTATGCACATGTTTTTAATGTGTTGTGTTGATTACTTCTTGATTGTTGGGTTATTAATTTGTTTTTGTTGAAATACTTAAAATTTTGTTAAATTAGTTGCTATATAGCTGAATCATTGCTGAACACACGAATACTAATATGCTGTTCACATATGTTTGTTAAACCTTAATTCTCTCTCTCTCTCTCTCTCTCTCTCTCGGTTTGTTAATACTAATCAAATGAGTTTGAGTGCGTGTACAATTAATTCTCATAACATTTTAATGTTCGGATTGAATTACCTATACACTGAAATGGTTAAAAAACCACTGTACGTCATTCCATGTTACTATTATTATTACATGTATAAACTGTGAACCAGAGGTAGATTCAATTATCTTTTGATGAACGTCAATTATCTCTTGATGAAAGAACTATAAGGTTCCTAACGAGCATCATACTACAATATTGCAAATTATGCGCTGTATATATTTCCACTCCTTAAGTAAGCAAGATTCATGTGGCTTTCGTATACGAATGCATCTTGTAACAACAGGATCGATTTTATCCTCGGTTCTTTAATATACTATCAAGTGTTAAATTTTGTTGTGAATATACCGAAGAGTATCATTTATTATTGTGCATCACTAATACAACCAATGTATGCTATGCTTGTTGTACCTATGCTATGTCATGCTGTGCTTGTTATTATTATATGAACGTATAACCCTGATCAGTTTAAAAATTACCATTAGTTCAGGAATGTTGTGTATATAATACAGTCATCTGTTCACATCTACAAAAAAATAATGCCACTCGATTTATACTATGTTTGTTGAACCTTTCTTCTAAAATTTGCGGATCTCTTACGATTTATCTCATCTTTTATCAACACTCTAAACCGTGTAGTCTCTAGCGTTTGCAGAGTTCCGAACAAAAGCGTATTTTCTCTGAACAAAGTGATGATGACTTTTTTGCGAATTTAAATAAAAACCAACTATTTAAGCACATTGTTCGACTGTCTTTTTGGAATGTTACGCATTTGGCGCACACATTGCTTTTCAATGATTCCAAACAAACGCAAAGATATCCGAGGACCAAGTGGGATTTCAGGGTCATGTTGTGTCTGTATTGTTTGAAATCACTGGAACGTGTTGGTCATTCCGTCTTCTAAAACACTAGGTTTGGTCCTTCTGTTTTCCAAGACACTAGCTTATTTCCTGTCATGTCCTGCCTAGATGCTTTAGTATTAATTACACTATCATATCTTAGGTAGATACTTTGGCATTAATTTTGTCATGAGAATATTATAGTCTGTGGGTGATGGACGAGGACTTCCTGTATATACTATCGTCAGATCCGACATCCAATATATGGCTCTCATTCACAGAGAATGGGCATGGAACTTAATACTTCAACACATGTCAGTTTCTTGATTGAACATCATATTTGGAACTATATCTTGACATGGGCTTTCAACTCGACTATGACAAAAGAGACGATTACAATTTGATATGGTTAATTACTCATTTCTACAGAAGGGCCTGCATACGGCGTATACATATCTCGCCTTGTAGCATTTGCTACATCATGTGGAATTCCGCTTAGCCCAGGGCAAGGGACATTTCATAGCGGGACTGAGAGACCTTATTTTTTCTAGAAAACGACTTTCATTTGGATAAAGAATACTGGTTAGTAATAAGAATATCAGGGATGTCATCACTGAAAACTGTTGATCGATTCTACCGTCTTGTTTTTTTTTGTTTTTTTTTCATTTGTATTTTTGTTTCTTGACTGTCGTATGAAAAAGGTATTTCGATTACTGACGCAGAAATTTTTGAATATTGAATGTAGGATCTGACGTCTAGAATCCTGCAAGAGAGAACTGGCCAGGAGTTTTCTATTATGTTATCAATACATCATAATATTCCTATCGTTAAGCGAGAGTATTCCATTTACCGGATGAAAAAATGGCCCGTTATGGATTATAGATAGTCACAGAATGATTAATCTGTCGTTTATGTGGTATATGTTGCCGCGGGAATATAGGTTTATATGACCTTATGGGAATATTTCTACTTGATGTGAGATTACAAGCGTCTAGTCCGTCATTCATAATTCAGCCGTCGTCCATTAGAGAATATCCGCTTCCATAATCCAAAGACCTATTCCATATTCCATATAACAGTATTAGCACCAAATTCAAAAAGACCATCCCAGCGTGGCAAGAGAAAATATACACATGACCCTGAAATCACTTTTGGTCCTCATATTATATTTAGGAACAACGCTGTTGGCATATTCGGCAATCAAGCGCAGTCTGATTACTCCGTTCTACGGCACCAATGGATGATATCGCGTGTGTGTTATCTGTATATGGTGTCACGGTAATTTTGATGATGGCCCATATCCCCAATGTTCATCCATACACATAGTCCATAGCGCATAGAACGGAATGTTAACATGGTGGGTGTATAACAGGATGACGTCAAGCATTACAGATAAGTCATGTGGTCGTGTATTTGAAAGTAGCCACATAAACACATTCTCCCAACGTCAGAATTTGTGTAACCTCCAAACCGTTGGTAAACAAATATGACAATAGGGGATATACAACCTGATTCCAATAGTGGGCATGCACACCCAGAATCAAAACGTGGTGAAGATACAGAACATCTGTATGCAGTGAAATTTCGCTGTTTGCTATTGTGCTGAAACAAATTAGAGGTGTAATAGAGGTGACGCCCACGTTAAAGACTAATATCCTGGAAAATAACTCGCAGATTGCCATAAAAAAAGACGTTACCTGGATCGCACGTTCCTATTTCCATCTGGTAGGTTCACAGCAATTGTACCATACGTGCTCTTCAATTTACGTATCTAAATTTGCTTATACTGGTGCTAAGAGCCGTGTGATCGCATCATTGAATGTGGTCACATGAACAATATAACAATCAAAGGGTGGTTGAATTGTAGATACAACATAATATGGGAATTCACGGCCCAGATCCATGTATGAATCCATGTTCTTCAAGATCCTCATGGTACTCACATGAACAGACACAATCAAAGCGTGACTGAGATACATCATTCTTTAGATGACTTTACAACGAATATTATGGATTAAGAATACTGATCAGCGATACGGATTTGATATTTTTGGAACATCATTATGTCTTGCCGGCATCATTGAAAACTGTTGACCGCTTCTCTCTTGCAGGAAACAAGCCTATGTTTATGTATACTATGATTGTCTTTTTGAATTTGGTGCTAATACTGTTATATGGAATAGGTCTTTGGATTATGGACGCGGATATTCTCTAATGGACGACGGCTGAATTATGAATGACGGACCAGACGCTTGTAATTTGGATTCGAGTAGCCACTATGAATGTATTAGGAAGGGATGGCGTGGGCTGAATCGACGTGCCGAGGAATTAAAGTATAGGGATGGATGTGCCCACTTGACATTTTTAAGGGGATGATTGTTAAAGTTATGTGTGGGATGAACTTATAAACGTAATCTGAACTTGACCCGCAACTGCATAGTAGTTTCAGGAAGGTTTAGTGTATGTGCTACATTTGGCGACAATCTCTGTATAGTAGCCTTGGCGAATTTCTCATACAAATACCCAACAGTGTGATAATCATCTATGGTCCTCATTTTTCAACTCGGGAATTAATGGAATTATTGCGGAAAGCTGCCAATCGTACATTTAGAACGAGGAGTGATGCTTTGTATACCTCATGCAGTCGGGAACTTCGTCTCGAAATGGGAGTACATCTCGGTTTTGGGATACATATAACCGCTCGGGATTCGGCCTCTAATACTGTAGAAAAATGGCAAGACTGTAATCTGAACAGTCACTCTTTTATATTCTGACATAAGACCACACACATTAGTATCATGAAACTGTAGGCCTACTGTAACACCAGACTGTTATTTCCTTGATAGTGACACACCGTCGATTTAGTGGAGAACCGTCAGTGTTTCAATAACCTATTCAAAACTATGCAGCGAACAGTGAAGCAGATTCCGGATTAACAGAACTGGAGTGCAAAACCAGCAGTTACCAAACAGATTGATGTTGTTATAAATACAGTTGTAACCCATCTACGGCTCGTTTCACAGATCTTTATGAAAAATCACCTAATCTACCATGGTTGACCATGACCAAACCCGTAAATGTTACCATGGTGAAATCCCTGTGTATATATACCCACTATATTCATACCACACTACCAGAAGCTCACCTGAGTAGCTATTATGCACATATATAGGTTAAATACTTACCCTGCTATAGTGATGACTGATAAGTAAGCGACAGAAAATATAAAATACAGCATTAATGCTGGAAGTAGTTCACATTCACAACATTGTGTCACCCCTGTGCTTCCCAGCAAACAGAAATGCCTTACGTTAACCACTGCCTAAGACACTTAATCCCTTTAACCGTTCTGGGCGAAGTACAACCTATTGGTTACAATAACTGAGTTTGAATCTTAAAACGCATCCGATTGACTATATAACAAAACACAATTTTACATGATCTCTCATACCAGAATGACTACAACCTCATGGCAACTGCGACCGGACCACGATACACCAGGACCTATGGCAATGTGATGACAACAATGACCAAGTGTCTTCCATAGCATGTATTTGAAATAGAGTTCATAACACTTCCCAGGATTTTAATGCCGCGTACGAACCCTACATTACCTAATTTCCTTAAAATCAATTTTCAATGATATTTAATTAATGTGATGCAATGCTACATATACAGTGCATATATTATTTTAATCTTCATACTCACAAAGATAATAAAGAAATAGTAACCTGCAGCAAGCCTCTATGGTTGTGATAACACGTAGAATGTAATAGGGGAGTTCTGGACCAGGGCAGCCGGGGCAGCCGATGACGTCATAAGTATGTCGGAGTCGTGACTTTTTTCTTGCGGTATTCGAGGTTATCGTCTATTTATGGAACCATACTTATTACAAGCGTCTAGTCCGTCATTCATAATCCAGCCGTCGTCCATTAGAGAATATCCGGTGCGGTGTTCACCGAGCCGTGACTATAGCGTGTTTGCGATATTCTATATCTGTCCGGCAGGCCATGACTAATGAAAGCAGATGGCTATTTTGTGAGGTATTTTGCGGGCCGTATAATTAAACAAAAATTAAGAAATATAAAAACAAATTAAAAGCAATTAAAAACAGGGAAGCGGGGAAGCTGATGGTCGACGTGTTGCGAGGTTGTAGATTTGTTCAGCGGTCCGTGTCTATAATTAGCGACGGAGCGTGAGTAATGAAAGCCCGCGGCTAATTCGGGAGTAAAAAATAAATAAATAAAGTAGGTCAGTATACAAGGACAGTTATGAAACAGGGAAGCCGGGAAGCCGATGAAGTAGATCGGTGGAGCGTGACTAATGAAAGTCAGCGGCTAATTTATTCGAGGTCGACCATATACGGAGCAGGATTAGCCCGTGGCGTGTGTTGCCCAGGAATGCGATATTGTCGAAGAGACTAAGCATCGTCTCAACGCCCACAATAAACATTCCGCGGAAATCCTGAATACTCATCTATCACCAGAGAATATCTCCAGCCTCAAGACCCCTGCCTTTAAAATCCGTCTATACAGTATCTTAAACGCGGTGATGTAAGAATGAACTATGGTATTTATAAATACGCGTTTAAACATTTCCGCTTATTCCGAAGTCGGACATCGAGCGGTATGGATCAATACCAGAGAAAGCTCGTCATACTTAAAGTTCTTGCTATAGGAGGTGTATTGCTCCTAATTATACCACTCATCGTATTAACCACGAAACGAACACCCTGTCCTTCCTGCGCGTACTACACCGGCAAAGATACACCGCGTGTTTTCGAAAGACCATCCGGCGATATAACCGTCATCCCCAACAGAACGCTATGTACACCGATGCAGCAAGTTATTATCGACGAACATTTCCGGGTTACTGTTTGCATCTACGCCAAGTTATTGAGGATTGATCTGCGTTATTTTGTCAACGACAACGCCACTATAAAGGGCATGGTCTTGAACTACATGCAGTGGACATTACTCAAAGCTCGGACCCGTCTCATCGATACAGCTATTCATAACCTGCTAGACAATAAAATTTAACGATGGATTGGAATCAAATGGTGAATGCCGTCACCTCTTTACACGCCTACAAATCTATCACCCATAGCATGTTCGAAGACGGCGTAGTAAATAGAGGCCGCCTAATTTTGCTACGTATCTATACATATTCAGTGTGTCAGGATGTTTTCGATACGTTGAAAGTTGAAATTTGGGATTACTATATAACGCAATACGAACGCCTAAGGAGACAGTTGATTGCGAATCAGTCGAATGGATAAGTACATCGTCGTAAACAGCGAAGACTCCAAGACGCTTTTCCCCGACAATCGACCATACAAATTTCGCGTCAGCTTGAATAAAAGCATCCATTTCGACGAGTCTTGGGTCGTAGCCTTAGCAGAAATATTCATCCAAAGACAACCGCAGGTTAAATCGCGATCTCTTCTGCGCCTGTGTTGTAATATATGCGGAGATTCCTTCGTAGGCGAGACGAAAGTACCTCTTCTACGCTACGTCGAGGCCTCCGGCCTCCAGAAAAAACCGGTATCTAGGATATATCCCACGCCGTATTACCTACCCATCATTTTAAGCGACGTACGCTACCTAGAAAGCGATATAACCGACGAACAAGGTGAACCGGCGACATTTCTTACCGAATCCGTCATCGTAACGCTCCACGTGAAACAGCTATGACCGGGAGACCGTTGTACATCCCCGATGTGAATAAATGGATCAGATTTTATCGGAACGAGGCAAAGTCTGTCCATAAACCCTCAACATATTTTAAGAAACAGAAAGGTGGAGGACTCGGCGGTAAGACGGGTGAATCCTACATGATTCCCGTCGACCCTCATTCTAAAAACGTCAGCGAGAAGAGATCCAAGACGCCGACTATTCAGCTTACGACCCCCTCTCAACAAGTGGTCGAACAAGCCAAGTCTGAAGTCTCGAGAACGCGTCAACAGGAACCCATAAATAGGAAGCGTTCTCTTCCTACCGTCAGTTTACCCGCCGATAAACGGAGAGCGCGGACCAAAAGATCGCATCTCTTCGAGCTATAACATGGCACTCCTCACAGACAAAGGATTCACCGATGGTCAACCTAGCGAATTATCGTTGTTCTCATTACCCCCTACGCAAACAGCGGTTGAAAGTCGCTATGTTATCGACGTTCGACCGTCTTCTCAAATCTCGGACGATGCACCCGTCGAATTCCTGATATCCGGTCAAGGCTCGGATTACGTCGACTTGAAATCCACCAGGCTCTATGTTAAGGCTAAAATAACCCACAGAGATGGCACCCCTTTGATCAAGGACGAAAAATGCGGCCCTATCAATTTACTCCTTCAAACTATGTGGTCTCAGATAGACGTCTCCATGCAGGGTAAGCTTATGACGGTCATGGACAACAGTTACCCCTATAAAGCCTACATTCAAACGCTAATGAATTTCGCCGAAGACGCTAAAACCACTCAGCTAGTGCCCCAACTGTATGTAGCCGACGAGGGTATTAATTTGGATACCGCAGATGCCGCATCAGGTCAAAATGTCGGATTTACGCAGAGAAAGAAATTCATCGCTGAGAGTAATGTATTCGAAATGGAAGGAAACTTCATGCAAGATGTTTTCAAACAACAGCGCTACTTGCTGAATAACGTAGACGTATACATCAAAATGCATCGCTCCACACCGCAGTTCACCATGATGTCGGGTGAGGAAAATCTGACGTATAAACTGGTGATACAAGATATCGGCCTGAAAGTCGAGAAAGTTCGCGTAAACCCCGGCGTGATTTTGGGACACGCCAAGGCCTTGGAAAATACATCGGCCAAATATCCGTACGTGAGAACGGAGACCAAGATGGTTTCCTTAGCCACGGGACAGACCCTCTTCCGCTGGGATAATATGTTTTTATCCGTCTACCCCAGCAGACTGGTTATAGGGTTCGTATCGTCCAAAGCCGTCGCCGGGGATTATAAAAAGAACCCCCTAAACTTTCAACACTTCAAACTGGCCAATCTCTCGGTGAATATTGACGGCGTAACGACTCCGGGTCATTTCCTGGGAACGCGGTATAACTCGAACTGGGAGAAGAGTTCATTCACATCGGCTTACCTGAGTTTGTTCGACAGCATAGGACGTACCGGCGATAACTTCGGTAACTCTATAACCGGGTACGATTATCACAACGGCTCTACCCTCTACGCCTTCAACCTCGACCCCTCCTACGCCGCAGAAGATCACCTTCAACTCCTGAGACAAGGCAATGTACGTCTGGAAACGACCTTCGACGAACCATTACCGGAAAATGTGAGCTGTATCGCCTATGCCGAATTCCCAGCGCTGTTCGAGGTGGATAAGTCTCGCAACATCATCTCCATTACACCATGAATACGGATGAACTTCTTTGCATCATTCGCAGCGACCGTACGCTCGACGCTTGTGTACGAGGTGTGTACCCGGCTGACAAAATCCCAAACCACGTGTTACGAACACCAGCGGCTTTTATCGTGAATACCAACGTGGCGAGTCTCCCCGGGGAACACTGGGTGGTGTTTTATTTCCGGAACCAGCGAGGAACATTTTTCGATTCCCTAGGACATCCCCCGGAATATTATTCGAACCATTTCTTAGAATTTCTCGAAAACAATAGTAAATTCCGTTATTACAGCCATAGACAGCTTCAAGGAGATAACTCTTTTACTTGCGGTCACTATTGTATATACGTCCTACTTCAGCTTATACGGGGTATATCCCTGTCCAGTATCGTTACGGATTTCGATCAAAACCATTGTCATAACGATTGCTATGTATACAACTTTGTTACGCGGTATTTTTCACACTGTTTAAATAATTCGCTGAACTTGCATTGTTAAACCACTCGCATTGTCCTATCATTATTAATAAAGGTTGAGTAAACCACACACTGTTTGTTTTCTTATTTATTTAAAGAGGTGTGCGTCACCATTTTCATCATTCGAGTTCGTAGATATTGATGGGAACGGGTGGAAAACGTACTTGTCGCGAACCTATTTCGACCCGAAAAACCCTATCAGCTTCACCGGGCCTTCTAAATTACACGCCTTATTAAAGGCCGATGGATATAATGTAGCGCGTAAAGAGCTAACGCAGTGGTTGAGCGACCAGGACGCTTATAGTTTACAAAAGCCAGTTCGTTATACCTTTAAGAGAAGCAGGGTCGTCACTGCGGGCATAGACGATCTTTGGGATACAGATCTAGCCGATGTGTCCAATGTATCCGAGTACAACGATGGCGTACAATTTCTCCTCTTCGCCATAGACGTTTTCTCGCGATTTCTGTGGATTATCCCTCTTCCCAATAAACAGCATAAGGCTATAATCTCGGGACTCGATCAAATCCTGATTGAGGGGAGACAACCCAAGTATCTCCGCTTCGACAAAGGAAGCGAATACAACAACCGATGGGTGAAAGCTTATTTGAATAAGAAAGACATTCATTTCTACGTCACCCATAACGAAAAGAAGGCTAATTACGCGGAGAGAGTTATAAGGACGATGAAAAATAGTATGTATAGATATTTCACCCATAAGCAGACCTACCGTTATTTAGACGTCTTACAAGACCTGGTGCGTAATTACAACCAACGACCGCACACATCTTTGCGCAACAAAAGTCCTTCCGATGTTAATGAAGGGAATGAGGCTCTCCTCTGGAGAGAAATGTACGTCGACACGGCGATAAAAGGCCGTAAACAACCGTTCAAATTAAACATCGGCGATGCCGTGAGAATCTCTCACGTGAGGTACGCCTTTCAAAGAGACTATCAAGCTAAATGGACGGAGGAACTCTTCAAAATTTTCCGACGATTCCGGAGACGAGGCACCCCGATATACGAACTCAAGGATTTTATGGACGACGGGGTACAGGGAACATTTTATCAGCAGGAACTACAACGAGTGAGGAAAGAGCCCGACGCGTTATGGCGTATTGAAAAGGTTCTCAAAACACGACGGAAGAGAGGCAGAGTTGAGAAATTAGTTAAATACACGGGCTGGCTCATTAAATTCGCCAGTTGGGTGCCGGTAGAAGATATCGAGTCAATCTAATCTCGGCACCCTGCAGCATGCAGCCTGTAACCTGCAGCCGTATGTTTCGAATCAGCGTTGGCATATCTCCTATATAAGTGCAAGTTTCAGCGCGGTGAGCGCACTCTACACGAAGCTTTTGTTATATTAACGTCTATTTTCCTAGAGTATATCATGACTTATGCGTGTAGCTTATGCGCTAAGACGTTTACGAGAAACGAAAACCTGCGCAAACATATCGAGTTACATCACGGGGGACGGCTTACAATGATACCCGATGTCATTACGGATGAACAGGTATCCGAAACGAAGACTGCGAATGCAGCCTTTCAACATCCCTTTACCATGACTGTTAGCGGTCCGACGGGGTGTCGAAAGACGTCATGGGTGTTGAAACGCTTGGAAGGGGCCGACATTCAGCCTTCTCCCACGCGTATTGTCTGGTGTTACGGTCAATGGCAGCCCGCCTACGAGAATACACGATTAAAGAATGTGAGCTTCGTTCCCGGAATCCCGCACGATATCGGGGAGACCTATTACTTCGACCCTGCGCAGATCAATATTGTGGTGCTAGACGATATGATGAGTCAAGCCAAATCAGACGGGCAAGTCGCGGATCTGTTTACCAAGGGCTCTCCCCATCGGAATCTATCCGTGATTTACTTGACACAGCGTCCAGAGACATCACCTTGAACTGCCAATACTTCGTGCTTTTCAACAATCCCATCGACCGTCATCAGG